>JASDQU010310369.1:69250-79621 GCA_032191745.1 Picea mariana
CACTAAGTAATATAAATGATGAACAGAAAATAAACTAGACTCATTGACACAACTTCTAAGACTTCAGCATAAACTTAGGACCTTCACTTAGGGATTCAATTTTCTTTGATCTACTAACTCGACGCAAAAATAAAATGACTATTTACAATGACAAATGACCTAAGAGGATTTTATTTCATCAGGTAACATTTGAGGATACTGCCATTTACATGCCCCCAACCAAGAGACTCTCCATCCAGTCCTTGTAGGAAATAATCATTGTCTCCGTAGTACGCATCGAGTTTTTACGGCCCCGTCCAAAGGTGATCAAACTTTCTATGCTTTCCTTTACCTTGATTTCTTTCATCCCATCTCAACACCAAATATCCTACCTGAAAATATTCCTTCTTCGAATGTTTGTCGAAAGTTTTATTTATCTTATCATGATGGAGATGAGATCGATTATACACCTGCTCCCTCACCTACTGTGTGTGGATTAGCTGGTTTATCCTCCTATGAGGAAACATCTGGCTCAGCCTCTTTCTCTTGCAACAACTTCCTGACGGGCGGTGCGAGCACAGTAGGGAAGATTGTGTTTTCGTTGTAAACAATCTGGAAAGGTGATGTTGATATGGATTTTTTAGTGGTAATCTGATATTCCCACAACACGTAGATAATATTCTTATGCCAGGCTCTCTTATTGTCTTGCAAGCGTCTTTTGATGATCCTGGTGTTGGGTTATGAAAAAGGTACAAATATCCTCCTTATTCCCATAGCTCATGATATAATATTGATTGACTTTTCTATTAATTAGGGATAAATAGGATAGAAAATGATTAATATGTCTTCTAGTGATATTATTGAAGTTATATTGAATAGATTCTAAAATATGATTGGAATTGTTTGATTCTGTTAGAGGATTGGATAAAATAGCAAAGGAGATCTTGAAAGATGCGTGAGCTACTTGAGGTTGAGGACTTTTGGCGCAAAGCAGTTTTAAAGATGATTGATTTTCTATATTGTAACTTTATAATAGTAAAGCAATCTTGAGGATCTCTCGATCCTCAGGATGGCTTGATTTACTCAGATTATTGTATATATAGAAGATAATAGATCTTGAAAAGACAATCTAAGAATTGCATTCAAATATTCAGAACTCAGAATTACTCTGTGCAAGAGGATTTTGTGAATGTTGTACCAGCTAAGAAATCAATAAAGCCTTTGATTGTTTTCACCATTTCTGCATACTGAGTTTATAGTATCAGTGCTTATGAGGACCAAGGGCCCAGTCTAAAGGAGATACTGTCTCAAGCTGTAATTGTATCAGTTTTCTTTATGTTTTATGATTCAATTCTCTTTTGAAATAGTTAAGAAGAATGGATAAGTGTGTTAATGATTTTATGTTGTTTGCATACAGAAGATAGACATTTCTCTCAAGTGTTAATGATTGTTGTTCTAGTTTACATTCTTGTAGTTTGCTTCTTGACAGTTCCTCACATTTTCATATGTGTTGTTCCTTTTACTTATATTCACATTTGTTGTTCCTTTCAATTAAGTTACATTTGTTGTTCCTTTCAGTTAAAGTCACAATTGTTGTTCCTTTCCGTTAAGTTATATTTGTTGTCCCTTTTGATTAGATTACAAATTGTTGTTTATTTCCATAAGATAGAGTAATTTTCTATTTCCTTTCCAGCAATTCGATTCATAGTTAATAGTTAATTCTGCAAGTCTTTACTTAGATTCAATCATTGCTTCTTAGTTAATTGAATTCAGCAGATTAGTTAGTTCCCTTTCATTCACAACATGTTAGTAATTAGATTTCAATTCTGTTAAGTAAGATCTTAGTCTTAGAATCTTTCATGAACATTTGAGGAACTTGATTGTGGATAAACTCAGGTTTTCTTTAACTATGTGATTTTAGCTTCTACAAGCTATCTGCGTAGATTTTGCTGATATTCTTGAGATAAAAGACGAATCCTCGGGTTGATAAATTAATGTTAAACTAAGCCTATTTTTAGACATCTTTAGAGCCCAGCACCTGGTCAGGATCTTATTCGAGGATTTCGCTAACCCGTTTCCTTGTGGATAATATGTCGTGGAATGCCCCAGGGTTATGTTATAATCCTGACAGAACTTCTCCATCTTTTGATAATTGAATGTGGCTGCATTATCTATTATGATATTAGCAGGACACTCGAATCTTGACAACATGTTTGTCTCCAGGAACTGTATGATGAACGCGTCAGTAGCCTTCTTTGTAGGGACCACCTCAATCCACTTCGTAAAATAATTGGTGGCTGTGAGAATCCATTTATGTTGTGCAGAGGATGGCAGGTTTATCTCTCCTATGAAATATAGGCCTTACTCCATGAAAGGCGCTTTGAATGAGATTGGATTTAACGGTAGGGACTGTAGCTTTCTCCTCCCATCGAAAATCTAGCATTCATGGCAGCTCGAGACCTCTTTATATACGTCATCAAAAATTGTTGGCTAGTAATAACCCACCCTCAAGATATTGTGCGTGGTGGTATTAAAATAGTGGTTCCCTCCACATTAGCCTCTGTGAAACTCTTGTATGGCCCGTTTCACATCGTCCTCCAACAAACAGCTTAACAGTATTCCTCTGGGATCTTTCCAATAACAGCGAATTGTCCAAGACACAAAAATTAACCTCTTTAATCTTGAGGGATCTTTCCTTAGTCTTACTCATGCTTGTAGGGGCCTAATGATTCTCCAATACATATATGATGTATGCATACCATGGTGAATCAATGAAATGCTGAGGTGCCTGCACAATTTTTTCTTCTTGAAGGCATTCTGACAGATCGACAATGAAGTTCATCCATGTCGTGTCGCAATCCGACTGCACCATCAACTTCGTGAGGCCCTGACCTTTAACGATATTTGTAGGCTTGATCTCAAGATCATATTTTAAAATGGCTGCTATCCACTTTCCTCTCCTTCCTTGTGGGTCAGGCTGAGTCACGATGTCCTTTACTGAACTATTGGGCACACAAGAGAAGACATGGGAGTGAAATATGTATGTTATGAATTCCTTCAAAGATTTTACTAAGGCATACACATGATTTTTCATAATATCGTACCTTAGGGGAGCGTTGTGTAGTTTCCGGATTAATTTGGCTATGGTTTACTCGAAATCTTGTTCGTCCTTTTGCAACAATATGCCGACAATAGTGTGTTTTGAGGAAAATGAAAAAAGGAGGAAATCTTTCGTAAAGTCGGGGTTGGATAGCACAGGGGATTTAGTTAGAGCCACTATGATATCTTCGAAGGAATTATTGGCCTCCATATTCCACTTAATCTCGTTTCCCTTCCTAAGCATGCAAGTTATATGTTTTATGATTTTCACCAGGTTTGGGATGAATCTCCTCAAAACATTTACCTTCCCCAGGAAAGATTGTACTTCCTTTTTACTTCATGGGGTGCCAATATTCAAGATCCATTCAACCTTGTTGGGGTCTATTTTGATGCCTTCTTTGGAAATGATGTGCCCCAAAAGTTTTCCTTCCTCCACCGCGAAATGCGATTTCTTTGGATTAAGTGATATGTCGAACTTTCTGCACTTCTGGAAAACCCTCTCTAGGTGCTCGAGACATTGTTTGTCGAAGGTAGAATACACTGTGATGTTGTCCAGATAAATCACGATGAATTTATCCTTTTCATTAGTGAACGTGATGTCCATTTACCTCTGGAAAGTGGCACCAATGTTCATCAGGACGTGACATCTCAGCGTACATGAATGTTCCCGAAGGAGTGGTGAAGGTCATATTCTCTCTATCATACGGGTGGACCATGATTTGGTTATATCCTAAGAAAATGTCGAGCATGGACATCTTCTAAGATCCCACTACTGTTTTCAAGATGTAGTCCATTTTGGGAAGGGAGTAGTGATCTTTGAGAGACACCTTATTTAAATTTTGGATGTCTACGCATAGTCTTATCTCGTCGCTTTTTTTTCTTACAGGTACTAGGTTATCTACCCAGCTCAAGAATCTTAAGGAAACAATAAATTTAGCTGGGATTTATCCATTTCATCTTCTATTTGAAAGGCTTCTGATCTTCCTTGAGAGGGATAACATGTTGGATCACCTTCGTGTCATACACTTTCAAATCATCGTAGCTCCACACAAAGACATCCAGGAAATCCTTCATGAGATTTACGTAATCCTTCTTGACCTCCGTACTAAGTGTCTTTGATAATTTTACCATATTCGTATTTGCCTCAGTCCTGATGTTGCATTCTTCCATGTCTTTTTTGCTTGCGGTGATCTTGGGGTTCTTAGCCACATCATTTTCATCAAACAACATTTCTAGAGGCACCAACCCCTTTGGAATAATATTGTTCTTCAAATGTATTATATTCCTTCCCACAATTTGGTTTTTGAAAGGGTCGTCCTTACTACACACATGTGTTCCCTCATCGTCATCGCCTCAGTATTCCCTGTCTATGCTTGTGTTAGCGAACTCGTCATTCATAAGGAGAATTATTTCCACCTGTTTTTCATCGTCAAGAACCTGCCAGTGTTTGATGTTGTCAAGTACTACTAGCCTGTGCTTAACCTCGACTTCATATCTTTTATATGGAAGGATGGGAATATTGAAAACCGAGGTCGATGTGGCAAACACGTCGACGACCTAATTTTGTTCTCTGGGGATAACAGTCAGGTCATACTCCAAAAATCCTTCGAGAAGGTCCAAAGCCAAATTTTTGTATGCTCGCAGTCTAGGGTGTTTGTTCTAATACACACCCTTCACCAGATTTATGATTAGCTTAGAATCTTCATGCACTGCTATCCTCTACGCACCTAGCTTTTTTAACACTTGTAAGCCCAAGATCAATGCTACATACTTGGCCATATTGTTAGTGTATTCAAACGCGATCTTGTATGAACACAACTTTGTGCTTTCTTTAGGGGGGCTCACCCATATGCCAGCCCCAGCTCCTTCTCAGTTGACTGAGCTATCAAAACTTATGTTCCACACCTCGTTTTCCATGCGGTCCTCTGTGTCGGTGCACTTTGTTGTTTCCTGTGTCGTTTCCTTGTCAGTTGTTGTGATGGTCATCGGTACTTCTTCTTCGAAGATAAATTCATTGTAGAATATAGATGAACCCACTTCAGTGTCGACAATGTATATAGGATGATTGTGGGGATACATCTTGTTGCTTACCATGTATTTCAGTAGCACTTCTCTGTACAACCTTCTATCATGGCCAAAAATAGGGATAGTGGTGTACGTCATATCCATGTTTCATGGCCAAAAATAGGGATAGTGGCATATGTCATATCCATCTTCCATGTGCCCTTCAACTTTGCAGCCCATGATATCGAGAGTAGCATGTTGAAATTTGGGGGTATGTCTGTGACGACTACGTCCATGACCATGTTCTTGGTGGGGATTTGAGCCAACGATACAACCAGGCCTTTGATAAGACCCAAACATTTTACTTTCCTTGAATCAAAGGAGAAAAGGTCCTTGTATGGTCTAGTGACTTCTAAACTGATCTCATCCATGATCACCTTTAGCATGATATTGTGTGATGCACTAGAATGAAGCATAGAATTATTCAGGGTCAGATCATGGATCTGCAGACTAACATAGAAAGGAGGGACATCTTTTTCATCGCTTGTCTCTTCGACGCTCAGACCAAACAAGATGGCGGGGTGGTCATATCAAATGTTCAGAGTATCAGGGGTACCTCCCATTTTCATCATTTTAATGATTTATTCCTGATACTAACCCTTTCTAATGAGCTCATTGAATGGGACAAAGATTTTGATTTTGTCCATTTTGTGGTCAAAATTGAAAGGGGGATAGATTTTGTCTACCTCCTTTTTTCTCATCTCCCGGCCTATCTCCGGGGATTTCTTGGGGACTTCCTCCTTCTCCTTCTCCTTCTCGGTTGTATCCTTGGTTGCGTTGTCTGGTCTCGGTCGGCTTGTGGAAGGTGTGTCTATTGTATGCTTCTTTACAGAGTTCGTTTGTTGTGGATCGATAGGTACATCTTTAATATGAAGGTTGTACTTCTTTTGGAACCGCATGATAGCATTTTGATAACCTTTCCTGAATTCTTCCATCTCCCAAGACGGTGCATCATCTGTTTCAAGTATCATACCATCATCATCTTCTAGCATGAAGTCTTCGTTTTGTCTCACATATCGATCGTGCTCTCTCTTTGTAAAAAACATGAGAGGGTTTTTGTCATCACAATAATGCATATGGTCTTCAAAAGTCTAGTTGAAATCCTTGTTTTCATAGTTGTTCTCAAGAGGAGGTATTTTCTACTGGTCACCTGGGTCCCACTTCTTGATTTAAGGAATATGACCCCTCCAAATATTCTGATTTATGGGATGTGGGTCGTTTTTTTCTCATGCAATAGGCCTATTTCCCATGGACATTTTCTCCATCAACTTTTCCATGGTCTTCATCATCATGTTGAATTTGTCGTCTGAGGACCACGACATCGATAGTTGTGCATCTCCCTGGGGTCTCTTGTCTTCCCAATTGAACCTCGGTTTTATTTTCCTTGATTCCATCATGTTCACTTCAACCTCGACAGCATTACTCATTATGACATCTAGACTCATCGATCTTCTTTCTCTTAGCAAAAGAGAAAATTCATTGTCGAAGGAGTCTGCATAGTGAAACTACATATAACTAGGAGGGGGCTTTACTTCCACAGGGATGGAGTTGTACACACTCAAGAAATGAGCCGAGAACTCCTACACTGTCTCCTCCGGTGATTTCTTCATGTTATTGTATTGTGTTAGCAGTTGTAAAGGGTTTTTCCTATCCCCCCATTTATTTAGGAACGACCTTTAGAATGTGGCTAAGTCCCAAATGCTCATGGGTGGGAGGGATTTGAACCACTTTCTTACATCTCCCAAAAGGATTTGTGCAAAAATCCTCATTTTTTCATACTTGTAGTCCACCTCCTCTAGGTCGAAAAAATCATTAAACCAGTCTAGGTGTCTCTCGGTGGAAACATTTCCCTCAATGTTGTAGAGTCTGATTATTTGGCCATAATTCTGAGGCAAGTCATGTAACTAGGTTGGCATGATGAGGGGAGTGAATCTGGAAGCCATATCCCTAGGGGGATTTGGATGTTGGGGGATATTATTTATCACCGGGGCTTGGAAATAGTTCGGGTCAAAAACAGTCTTGTCCAAAATGGTTTATGACTTGGACCTGAACAGAGTTTGATCGAAAAATGCGTCAAAATCAAGGTCATCAATTCTCTTCACGTCGTCTTTGGGCAAGGATAGAATTATTTCAACAAAATAAAACAGTTCCAGTGCCTGCTCTATAGCCTTTCGCAAAATCTTCTTGGGGTCTCACAAAGGCTCAAAGAGGTTTGGGTCAGGATTCGCTCTAGCGTAAAATGAATTTGGAGCCAGGTTTCCTGAGTAGTACTACTTAGGAATACTGGTTTTTTTGGACTGGAGTTGTCAGGGTAAAGTTTTCAGCCGGTATGGGTGTTTGTCCCTCTATTACCCTCAGGGGCCAAACTGCAATGTTTGTCGTTCTCCCGGGGAAAATCTTTTCAACTTCGTCCCCGACAACAATGCAAGAATGTTATCACTCCATAAATATACTTGGATGATAAACAAACGATGAAGGTAACATTTTCAACCAACTTTGAGACCCAAAACTAGCCTTTCGGATCTAGAGAGGGCTCTCTCAGAATTGGCGCGGTCTCCACACAGGATATGACTTTGAAAACAATGGCTAGATTTAACACCTATCATAAAATGGTTTTTGGTTATATTGGTGCATAAAAGTAAAACTCAGGCTATGGGGTCGATCTGAGGAAGAGACAGAACAAATGACTCAGTGACTGGATTCAAGAGGAGAAGGCTAGGAAAGAAACAACCTTTAGTGTAAACCGTCAACTGTGGTGGGAGAAAAACATAGGAAGTAACTCAAGAGCGTCGTTGTGGACGAATTCAGAGTTAGCTTGAGAGGAAAATGTTTTGTATAAGTGGCGCTAACAAGGGGTGATCTACAACGAATCCACCGATTCAAAAATATATTCTGAAATAGACAGTATAAGATATGAAATAAAAGGTAAAAGGAAAAACATACGCAAATAAACAGACACAATACATCTGACTTTAAAAACTAGAATATTTTCATCAAATCACAGGACCTTTGCATTACATTTCGGTCAAAAACTTAGATTCCATACAATAGAAGTCGTTTACTCAATTTTCCAGCCAACCCTTCTTACATCGAAAAGATGAAATATATAAAACGAGGGCGCCACTTGGGCTACCATGCTTTCTAACTGTCAACCCTAAACTATAAAAAATGCGCCACATGCACCATAGACCCTTCGTCTAGTACTGTCCACAAATAAGAAAAAGTCACGCCTGTCCACTAACGACTTTCCTCAGTTTCTCCATGGGGTCTGATCGTCGGTCAGGATCCGATGTGGTGAAATATGTGTCGTTGTATCTCTTGATCAGGTATCCTATTGAACAGGTGTCTGTAAAATCTTGTTGTCCGTAATATTTTTTTCTCCTTTCGTTATGCGTTCATCTGTTGGAGAACTGTGTGCAGTAAACAACTGTTTGATTCTCGTGACCATTATCAAAATGGTTGGATACTTTAGAGGACATGTATCATTCAAACTATTGTGAAGAAAATGCAGCCCGTTAAACGTTCCCTTTATGTGTGTTGGAAAGAGCCACGCAAATTTCCTTTTCATCTACTTTGCCTTCTCTGGGATGCTCCATGTGTCTTTCTTCTGCCGACCTTTCCACCTCTCGCAGCTAGACAATAACTTTTTGCGCCTCTCTAATTTTCCTTTTCATTCGGGCCACAGTCCCTCTGTGACTCTGTGAAGATGATGCTTCCATGGTCTTTGTCGCTAGTTGTTGCCTTAATTCGTTGTTCTCCTGATAGAGGTCGGAAATAGCCATATTTTCTTGTTTCAGCTACTGATATGGTGCTTCCTCATTTTCTCTCATGGCATCCTCTTTCCTTTCTCTGTTCCTACCTTCGCGGCTCGATTTCCTAGCAAGTTCTAGCCGGATGACGTGTCTCAACAGTTCTTCAGCTATCAATCTGACACACAGTTCTTCTGCAATTTGAGGCTTCATGATCTCCTCGCTCTTTCTCGGCTTGCCCCTCCTCCGAGGTAGTTTTTGTTGGGAGGAGGGGACTCTTTTCGTCTCCCTTTCCTGTATATATTTTTCTTCTTCAGCTATTCTGCGACTTGATGTGGTCCTTTCTGCAGGTGAAAGAATGGTTCCTTCTACATCTTTGGGAATGGTTTCTGCAGGTGAGAAAGAATTCCAGTCTCTTTGGGGTTCAGACCTCATAGTTCTATCGCTTTGTGTTCCTTTTATTGCACTCTAAGAAGCTGCCATGGCGTGACCAAGGTATACTCTGCGCGTAGTGTACTAAACGAATGCACAGGGGGAGCAGTTCTGAAACAAATGGATTGGCAAGGGGAAACTGCGAAAAGAGTTTAGGCCTAGTTCTATGCCTGGAGGGCACATCAAGCATATGAGATTTATAGCGAATTGACCAAGAGAGGGAAACATGATGGAAGGTAGCGAATTTATGGAGACGATATGTTTGAAGTCAAATTGCAGGTTGTCCATGGAAAATCCATGTGTGTAGGATGCAGGTGGTAAGGCTTGTTGATCATGCCTAATACGAACGCTATGATTTTTCGTTCTCTCGGCCTTCATGATGAATTGATAATAATTGTTGTACTTTCTGATGTGACCTTTATTAATCACTTCACTCGACCAGGGCATGTAGAAACTAGCTTCTTAATGAGATTCAACCTTCTGGGAAAAGACATGCCCGTACCACGTATACAATTCATGACTCTGACACCCTTTCCCATTTCCAAGGGCCAACCATCCATTTGCTGACTTCAAACTCATAGTGCTACGTACCTGACTTCACATGTTTTGGTGCATGGGTCATAACATGACTCAAAACTGACTCTAAATGGAAAGAAAAAAGGTGGCGCTAACACATACTATAGTCCATCATTCCCCACATGCCCGTCCCACCCCAGGAAGTGTTGCGAAAAGGAAGTCTCGAAGCCTTGTAGTTGCATTTTAGCACCTTCAAGAAACAATTCCCAACAATTCTCTCACCTAGAGAGATTCTCTCACAGGCCTGACAAACCGCCTCTTCAATATCCCACGGGCCTAGCTACCCGCTTCTTCCGTCCAGCTCCTAAGCTAACCAAGTATAGGTATGAGTATTGGTACATGTTTGGGTACAGGTATGGGTATGGATACAGGTACGGGTATGGGTACATATACATGTACAAGAAGTTACAGAGGAAAACTGAATGAGTGAGTGAATGATGATGGACTGATTGGGAAAACGAACTAATTCCAA
>JASDQU010310370.1:17480-33453 GCA_032191745.1 Picea mariana
AACAACCGTCGATCTGCGTGTGGGACCGCGAGAGCGAGTGGAAGACAGGCGTTAGGGATCAGAAGATCTCGTGAACTTGGAAGTTCGCAGGGTGAGGGTCCAAACATTTGGCACTCAAAGTCGCGAAGTTGCGAGTGGCGAGAGAAGGATAGCCGTTGGATCCGGAGCACAAGGGAACCATTGGATTCGTGCGAGGGATCGTGTCTCGGGACCTCACAAGAAAAGGGCCGAGAATTAGAGCACAGGGATAACGAGGTTGCGAGATAGCGATATCCCGACAGCTGGAGTAGTGTGGGCCATAGTAGAGTCGGTGAGTGGAATACAGGTGGCATCAAATCGGAGTCTCGGGTCTCGAGAATCGACATAAGGTTGGGTCGACCTCGCGAAAGGCGAAGTCACGAGGAAGCAAAGTCTGAAGTCCCGATAGCAAAGGGAAAAAATTAGCGTTGACTGATATCTCGGGTCTCGAGGATTCAGGGACCTAGAATTCAATTTTGAACTCGCGAAGCCGCGAAGTTCCGATTCTCCGAGTGCCAAAAAGGAGGATCGCATGAAGAGTCACTATGGGTATTGGAAAGTCCCGATAAGGGATTTGAAGAGCATTTCAGCTCTTCGGGCTGAAGGAAGAGGAGATCCTGAGAGCGGACGTGCCCCGGGAAGGTGCGCCTGCGTCAAAGTGGTATCATAGCATATTACTTGTCTGTATATTTCAGGCAAGAGAGGCAGGAGGAGATAAGGGGACACTCTGATACACACGTAAATTGGTATCAGAGCATAGAAAAGTTTATTTTCTTTCTGTAGCAAAGAAAAAAGAAAAGTCACCATGCTACCAAGGAGAAGAGGTAGACAATCACCTGATCCAGAGGAGGAAAGGGAATTGTCCAGAGAAAGGGAAATGTCCAGAGAGAGAGGTAGGCAAGGACAGAATCCAGATATGGAGAGAGAAATGCGTAATCTTCGTGCCAGAATGGAGGACATGGAGACATCACAAAGGCGAAAAGCTGATGCGGGAGATATCAGTGAATCGGAAGCTGAAGATGATGCTGGACACAGAGGAGAAGAAATTCCAGCGGAAGATGCAGCCAATGAGCATTTAATTAAGGCTATCGCTCGGATGAGTTCGAAAACAAAAATGGACATTCCAGCTTATGAAGGGAGTCTGGATGCAGAAGAGCTGCTAGATTGGATTAGAGCTCTTGACACTTATTTTGATTATGAGGATATCGAAGATGATAAAAAGGTCAGACATGCCATCACAAGATTAAAAGGACATGAAGCCTTGTGGTGGGATGAACTGCAAGCTGATAGGCATTGCCGAGGCAAGTAGAAGATTAAGAGCTAGGACAGGATGATTGCAAAGATGAAGGAAAAATTTATTCCCAGGGACTATCAAATTTCTCTGTTCAGGAGGATGCAAAACCTGAGACAGAAGCTGATGACAGTGAAGGAGTATACTGAGGAATTTTACAGATTGAATATCAGAGCAGGTCATCGCGAAAGAAATGACGAAAAGGTAACCAAGTATATGAATGGCCTGAGGTATGAAATTCAGGATGAACTAAATTTGGCAACCATCCGAACTCTAGAGCAAGCTTACCAATTGGCTATGAAAGCTGAGGAGAAGTTGGGCCGTAAACAAAGTCAGAAAGGCCGAGGCAAAAGTCAGCCCAAAGGTAAATCGGTTACCCAAGATAAATACCAGAAGCCCAAAGAGGAATGGAAGAAACCGCAGACTTAGACAGAAAGAGGTGGAACCTCACAAAGAGGAGGATATGCTGATAACAATAGAGTTCCTCGTACCAGAGGTAGAGGAAGAGGAAGAGGTGGAGTAATCACATGCTTCACATGTGGAAAGAATGGGCACAAGTCATTTGAGTGTCCATAGAAAAAGAAAGAAACTAGAGAGACTCACATCGCCGAGGCACAGAGGTGAGATAGTGAGGCAGAGTACGCTGAAGGCGGAAGATCGTTGGTGATGTGAAAAGTTCTTTTGACGCCAGAAAAGAAGATGGAGAATCTAGCGCAGAGGAACAACCTTTTTAGGACTGCTTGTAAGACCAAAGATAGAGTGTGCAAGGTCATTGTGGATAGTGGAAGCACCGATAATCTCGTTTCAATCGAGATGGTGGAAAAGTTGGAGCTGGAGACAACTGATCATCCAAGCCCATACAAGGTTTCATGGCTACAGAAGGGACATCAGGTAAATGTCACTAAATAGTGCTTAGTTGACATTAAGATAGGAGGATATAATGATAAGATTTTATGTGATGTTATTCCCATGGATGTCTGTCATTTATTGTTGGGTAGACCATGGCAATATGATAGAAATGTAATTCATGACGGGAGGATGAATATCTATACCCTGGAGAAGAATGGGAGGACTCACATGTTGTGTCCAATTGAAGAAAAAGAGGTGAAGCTGGAAGTAAGCAACAGAGTACTTCTCATGAGTGGGAAGGAAATTCTTACAGAAGTTAAGAAGAAGGAGGATCCACAATTCTTTGTGGTCAGAAAGCCGAAAATTGTTCTGACTAGCACAAGAGTGGATGATTTGCCAGAATAAGTTTAGGAACTGTTGGAAGAGTTCGCTGATATTGTAGTGGACGAACTACCTCGTTCGTTACCACCAATGAGGAGTGTAAGTCACCATATAGACCTCATACCAGGAGCTAGTTTACCAAACAAAGTCGCGTATAGATTGACACTGCAGGAGAATGAAGAGGTTAAAAGACAGGTCCAGAAATTGTTGGACAAAGGCTTGGTCAGGGAAAGCTTGAGTCTGTGTGTTGTTCCAACAATACTCAGTCCAAAGAAAGACGGAGGCTGGAGGATGTGCACTGATTCAAGGGCAATAAACAAGATAACTATCAGGTATAGATTCCCATTGCCAAGAATGGATGATTTAATGGATTGCTTAAGTGGGGCAAAACATTTTCAAAGATAGATTTGAAGAGTGGATATCATCAAATTCGTATGAGAGAAGGTGACGAATGGAAAACATCATTCAAGACAAATGAAGGTTTGTATGAATGGCTTGTCATGCATTTTGGCTTGACGAATGCACCAAGTACCTTTATGAGGTTGATGAATGAAGTCCTGAAGGATTTCATCGAAAAATTTGTCATCATGTATCTGGATGACATATTGGTTTTCAGCAAGACAAAGGCTGACCATTTGAAGCATTTGGCTGTTGTGATGAAGAAATTACAGTAGGAGAAGCTGTTGATAAACATGAAGAAATCCTCATTCATGAAGACATAACTCATTTATTTGGGGTTTGTTATATCTGCAAATGAGCTGAGGATGGATCTAGATAAGGTGGAGGTAATCAAGAATTGGCCATCACCGAGGAACGTATTTGAAGTGAGGAGTTTTCATGGATTGGCTAGTTTCTACCGAAAATTCATTAGAAATTTTAGTAGAATTAGTGCAGCAATGATGGATACAGTGAAGAAAAGACATAAATCTTTTCACTGGACGGAAGAGGCTGAGAAGAGTTTCAATTTATTGAAATGAAAGATTACAAAGCAACCAATTCTGGTGTTGCCAGATTTTCAAAAGACATTTCAGGTGAAATGTGATGCAAGCGGGTTTGCCATAGGAGCGGTCTTGAGTCAGGAAGACAGGCCGATTGCATATTTCAGCGAGAAGCTGAATGAGGCAAAATAAAAGTACTCCACATATGATAAAAAGTTCTATGCCATCATACAGGCATTGAAGAAATGGAGGCACTATTTGATTCCAAGGGAATTTGTTTTGTATAGTGATAATCATGCATTGCAGTATGTAACTCAGCAGGAGAAATTAAATCAGAAACATGCTAAATGGGTAGAATACATGCAGAATTTTACATTTGTTATCAAACATATTTCAGGTACTGCTAACAAAGTGGTTGATGCTTTGAGCAGGAAATGTTTGCTATTGCAGTATTTCAAAGTCAAGACTTTAGGCTTTGACGATCTTAGGGAGATGTATGCAGGTGATGCAGATTTTGCAGAGGCTTATGAAGCAGCTGAGAATCCAGTTCTCAGAGATCGAAGTCAGTGGATAGAGTATGTGATCCAGGATGGATTGTTGTTCAAAGGCAATCAACTGTGTATCCCGAATTGCTCCATGAGGGAGAACTTGTTGAAGGAGAAGCACAGTGGTGGACTGGCAGGACATTTCGGTCATGATAAGACATTTGCAAAGCTGAGCGAGTCATACTTTTGGCTAGGGATGCGGTCAGAAGTCAAGAAGTTTGTGGATAGATGTAGAATTTGCCAGCATTCAAAAGGAAGGAAGCAGAATGCGGGATTCTATCAACCATTGCCCATACCTGAGAGGCTGTGGGATGAAATTAGCATGGATTTTATATTGGGATTGTCGAGGACACAAAGGGTTGCTGATTCAATCTTTGTGGTGGTTGATAGGTTTTCTAAGATGGCACACTTCATCCCATGCCAGAAGACCAGCGATGCGACCCACATCGCAAATTTGTTTTTCAAAGAGATCGTTCGACTCCATGGATTGCCGAAAAGCATAGTCTCAGATAGGGACACAAAATTCATAGGGCATTTCTGGAGAACATTGTGGAAGAAGCTAGGAACTAATTTGATGTTCATTTCTGCTTATCATCCTCAGACGGATGGACAAACAGAAGTGGTCAACAAAAGTCTGGGAGATTTGTTGAGAAGCTTGGTGACAGAGCACCATAGCAGCTGGGATAGCATACTACCGCAGATAGAGTTTTCTTACAATGATTCAGTGAACAGGAGCACAGGGAAAAGTCCATTTCAAATTGTATATGGAATGCAGCCAAGAGGAGTTTTTGAACTGAGGGATTCAGAACAGACTGCGACTAGCAGCGCTAGCGCAGAAGAATTCGTTGAAGCGATGAAGGAACTTCACAGCCAGGTGAAGGAGCGACTATTGAAGTCAAGTCAGGAGTATAAGCGCAGAGCAGATCAGCATCGGAGACAACTTCAGTTTGAAGTTGGTGATCTGATTCTGGCACATTTGAGGAAGGAAAGGTTCCCCAGAGGAACATACAACAAGCTGAAGATGAAGAAAATTGGGCCATGCAAGGTCTTGAAGAAAATGGGACAGAATGCTTATGAAATTGAGTTACCAGAGGGCATTGGAATATCTCCGATATTTAATGTTTCAGATTTATATCCATATAAAATTAATGAAGCAGAAGCAGAAAGTGATGATCAACCAGAGATCCAGTGGCAGAAGCAGATGCCAGTTGCAGAGAAGCCACAGATGGAGCAGATATTGAATAAAAGAGTGGGTAAGAAAACCAGGAGGAAAGAATATTTTGAATATTTGGTTAAGTGGAAGGGACATCCAGTTGAAGATGTCGGCTGGGAGACTGAAGCAGAAATTCTGAAGCATGGACATACCATGCAGGAGCTCATGGACAGGAGCCCATGCAAATTTTCAAGCAAGGGAGTATGATGCAGGAGCATCCCTCACGACAAGCAAAACCAACGTGGAAGCAGAAGCCAGCTGGAAGACGTCCAGCGCAAGTTTTTGAATTTTAAATTTTCCCTTGAAGTTGATGCGCTAAATATAAATGAGATCATTTAATTTAGGCACCTTGGTAAAAATGTAATCAGACCTTGAGCCATATGCTCTCATCTGAGATAGACAGAGGCATTTATAGTAGTAGTTGCAGGTAGATAGAATTGAATTCTTAGATTTGACAGTTCTAGAAGGAAGGAGGGAAACCGGATATAGACACCCTCATTTGTATTATTGTAACATTAAGAGAGCAACAGGAGGAAGAAGAGTCCATAGCATAGGAGAATAGTAGAGAGTTGTAGAAGAACACCCATGTATAGATCTTGAATTAATAGAAGAAGTTGATTCAGATTCATGGTTGTTGTGTTATTCTTGGTGTATGTGTGTTGAATGCTCTATTTATGAATATTTCTTCCTGTTATGCATTTGTTATTATGCTATGCGTATGATTTCATGTGTGAAGACTGAGATCTGAGAGGAGGTGAAGTGAGTTACGATTGTTTCTCCTTTGAGCAAGGATTCCTGCAAGGAGTGTAGTTGAGTCGTCCGCAAGGAGTGCGTTGACAGAAGGCTCGGGAGTTAAACTCTTGTTCTTGAAACACCCAGAAGTGAAAGTGGGTTGTTGAAGCCGTGCAAGGAGTGCGCAGGCTAAGGGAGAGAGTCTCAGTCATGAAACTGAGCAGAAGTGTTGAAGGACTGCTGCTGCAAGAAGTGCGCAGAGTCGGAAGAATTTAACTCTTTGGAAGTTGTTGAATGTTGAGTGCAAGGAGTGCGTGCAAGTTCCTCTGAAGAATCAGAGTGAAGAAGCTCAGGAAGGATAGACCTCTTAGTCGCTGAAGATTCAGCGTAGACAAGTGTGATGTGAAGTCAGAAAGAAGCATCACAGGTTGGCGAAGTGGCGAAAGAATCTCGGGAGGAGATACTTCTTTCATTTCACGGATTACACAAGGAAGATCGGATGGTCGAAATTCTCTAGGGAGATCTCACGAAGTTTCGAGGACCGTTAGATCTTGCAGAGCTGCAAGGAAGTTACGGCGAGAAGATTTCGAGGAGTTTGAAGCTCAGGAGGGATAGAGCCATCGATCAAGATCACGAGGGCCGTTAGATCTATCCGAAATATCGGGTATCAGGGACTCGGGAGTTGAAGCTCCAAAATTAGACAACAAAAGTTGCGATATCGCGAGACGCGATATCCCGACAAGACCATAGCCATTCATTGTGGAGGACACGTGTAAGGAGATCCTCATCTCGTAGACTCAGGCATCGGAGGACCGAAAGGGAAGCCCTTAGCTTCGCAAGTGGCGAAGTGGCGAGATATTGGGAGTCGTCCATCTGAGGGGACAGGTGGTAGAGATCGGTGATATCGCGAACTCGGGAGTTTGCAGATAAAAAACCCAAGCCTTGGGTACTCCAAGTCACGAGTGGCAAAGTGGCGAGATATTGGGAGCCGTCCATCTGAGGGGACAGGTGGCAGAGATCGACAATCTCGCGAACTTGGGAGTTCACAGGGTAAAAGCCTACGTATTGGGTGTGCAAAGTTGCGAGGTCGCAAGAAGCGAGACCACGACAACCGTCGATCTGCGTGTGGGACCACGAGAGCGATTGGAAGACAGGCATCAGGGATCAGAAGATCTCGTGAACTCGAAAGTTCACAGGGTGAGGGTCCAAACATTTGGCACTCAAAGTCGCGAAGTCGCGAGTGGCAAGAGAAGAATAGTCGTTGGATCCGGATCACAGGGGAACCGTTGGATCCGTGCGAGGGATCGTGTCTCAGGACCTCGCAAGAAAAGGGCTGAGAATTAGGGCGCAGGGATTGCGAGGTTGCGAGATAGAGATATCCCGACAGCTGGAGTAGTGTGGGCCATAGTAGAGTCGGTGAGTGGAATACAGGTGGCATCAAATCGGAGTCTCGGGTCTCGGGAATCGACATAAGGTTGGGTCGACCTCACAAAAGGCGAAGTCGTGAGGAAGCGAAGTCCGAAGTCCCGATAGCAAAGGGAGAAAATCAGCGTTGACTGATATCTCGGGTCTCAGGGATTCGGGGACCCAGAATTCAATTTTGAACTCGCGAAGCCGCGAAGTTCCGATCCTCCGAGTGTCGAAAAGGAGGATCGCGTGAAGAGTCGTTGTGGGTATTGGAAAGTCTCGATAAGGGATTTGAAGAGCATTTCAGCTCTTCGGGCCGAAGGAAGAGGAGATCTTGAGAGTGGACGTGCCCCGGGAAGGTGCGCCTACGTCACAATTCCCGCCTTGCAAAATTCAAGACCCAAGTCCAGCACAAATTTGACACCATGGAATCCAAATTCATGAACCAATTTAACACCCTCCAGTCTGTTGTCAACCAATTGTTGAATTTCCCTCCAGGTCCTTCCTCCTCAAACCAACCAGATGTTGTTGATTCCTCTCATTCTCTACAATTTCAATCCAACTCCTTTCAGCATGACCCCCGTCTTCCCCACATCAAGGTCAATAAATTTGATGGCTTCGATCCTACGGGTTGGGTCACTCAAATAGATAATTATTTTTCTCTGCATGGTATTACTGATGAGTTGGCCAAACTTCGCAATGTTGTCCTCTATCTATATCTTGAACAATAGCAATGGTGGCAATGGCGTAAAAATTCACATCAGGGGTATATTTCCTAGACTGAGTTTGTTGCAGAGTTTTATGACCGCTTTGACACTAATACCCACTATCTCGGTCGTTTGACCAAGTTGAAATAGTCAGGCATAGTGGAAGACTTTATAATTTCTTTTGAGCATTTGGCCTTTCAAACCGAGGGCATGTCAGATGATTTCTTCCTTGAATTCTTTATCAGTGGCCTAAAGGATGAAATACGATCCCAGGTTCTCATGGCCCGCCCTCGAACTTGGTTGGAAGCTACTAAACATGATAAATAGTCCCAACGAGTTGTTTTTTCCCAAAACAAAAAACCCTCTTTTGTTCCTCGCCCTCGCCCCACCAGTCATAACCCCCCTATCAATCCCCTCTAGGTCTAGAAATTAACTAGGGCTGAAATGGTTGAACACCAACTGAAGGGTCTTTGTTATAATTTTGATGAAAAATATTTTTCAGGGCAGAAGTGTAAGGAACAAAAACTTTTTATGGCTATTTCCGAAGATGTTCCTGAAGAAGATGTGACATTTCCACTTGTTTAAGAGCCCTCCCTTTCTGATGCTACCCAGGAGCCCACTGACCCACCTGAAGTTGAACTACTCATTTACTTGCATGTCCTCACTGGCTTCTCTACTCCACAAATGCTCAAGCTCATTAAATATATTAAGCATAGGAAGGTCATCATCCTTGTTGACAGTGGGAGCACCCACAATTTTATTCATCGTCGCATTGCCCATAAAACCAATTTTTATATTCATGTTGTCAATAATTTTCAAATCAGGATAGCCAATAGTGGGTCCATGAAATGTGGTGTGCGTTGTGAAAATGTATGTCTTCAAATTGGACATTACCACCTGAAATATCATATGTTTTCCATTGAAATGGTTGATTGTGAAATTATGCTAGGTGTTGAATGGTTATGCACTTTGGGTCCCATTCTTATGGATTTTAAGGAATTAACCATGCAATTCCAACAAGAGGGACAAAGGTATCACTTCCAAGGTCTCACAATTGGTTCTCTTGATATCATTAGTTCCCATCGCATGGAAAAGATCCTTAAGAAAGGCCACTCTAGTATTATTTCTCAACTCCATTATATTCAAGCAGTTGAACACCCTTTGTGCATCCTTACCTCCAAGCTATTCTCTCCAAACAACAAGTTGTTTTTTCCACTCCTCGGGGACTTTCGCCTTCTCGTGGTGTTCATGATCATTCCATACCCCTTTTTCCTGGTAGTCTTCCTCCCAATGTTCTCCCTTATCGTCATCCCTTTGCCCAAAAGAATGAAATTGAGAAAATAGTGTAGGAATTGCTACAAGCAGGTGTTATCCACCCCAGTACCAGCCCTTATTCTTCTCATGCGGCCATGGTACTTAAGAAATAAGGTACTTGGCGCATGTTTCTTGACTTTCATTCCCTCAATAAACTCACCATCAAGGACAAGTTTCCCATTCTTGTCATTGATGATCTCTTGGATGAGTTGAGTGGTGCTCAGTATTTCACTAAACTTGATTTGTGTTTTGGCTACCACTAGATATGTATGCAAGACATTGGCATCCCCAAACTCATGAGGGTCACTATGAGTTCTTGGTCATGCATTTTGGCCTGTGTAATGCCCCCTCCACCTTCCAAATCCTCATGAATCATGTATTCCATCCTTTTCTCCATCATTTTGTCTTAGTTTTCTTTGATAATATTATCACTTATAGTAAAACTTGGCAATCCCATCTTTCCCATGTGGATCAAGTTCTTCATCTACTCTCTCAGCATCAACTTTTTCTCAAGCACTCTAAATGTGCATTTCGCACCTCGAAAGTTGAGTACTTGGGTCATACTGTTGGCAAGGTTGGTGTCCGGGTGGATCCTAAGAAGATTGAAGTAATGCAAGATTGGCCTCACCCCAAGACCATCAAAAGCTTGCGTGGTTTACTGGGTTTAATAGGATATTATCACAATTTTGTTCATAATTATGGAAATATTGCGGCACCTCTCATTGCTCTACTTAAAAATCATTATTTCATTTGGACTCCCACAACTGATTAGGCCTTTCAAGCATTAAAGGCGGCTATGTGCACTACTTCAGTCTTGGCCCTTCCTGATTTCACAAAGACCTTTGTCCTGGAATGTGATGCCTCCAGGAGAGGAATTGGAGCAGTCCTTATGCAACAGGGTAGACCTTTGGCCTTTACCAACAAACAATTGTCAGAATGCCATTTGGGCCAATCAATCTATTAAAAGGAAATGTTGGTTATTTTGCATGCAATGGATCTCTGGCACCCTTATCTCTTGGGGAAATGCTTCCAAATTAAGACAGATCATCAAAGCCTCAAGTATTTTCTGGAGCAACAACCTTCCTCTCCATAGCAATAAAAATGGGTAACTAAGCTATTTGGATGTGATTATGATATCATTTACAAGAAAGGCAAATAAAATGTGGTTGTTGGTGCTCTTTCTTGAAAATATGAAGATGAAGGTTCCCTTTTCTCCCTATCCTTCATTGTACCATATTGGCTCCAAGTTTTTCACCAGGAATGGCTACAAGATCCTAAAATTCTTCATTTGATCTAACAATTGCAAGACAATTCTCCAGTTTCCCCAGGGTACTATTGGCACAATGATGAGCTTCACTACAAAAGAAGTTTGTATTTAAGTAAAGAGTCATAACTTAAATCCATGGTGCTTTCTGAGCTTCATGCTACTCCCATAGTTGGGCACTCAAGGTTTACCAAAACCTATGACAGGGTCAAACATTCTTTTTTGGGGGATGGTATCAAAAAGGCCATTCTCACTTTTGTGGAAGAATGTGATGTTTTTCAACGTAAGAAGGGAAAAACAATCAAATCCCCTGGCAAACTCCAACTACTTCCGATTCCACCTGCTATTTGGAGGGACATCTCTATGGATTTCATTGTGGGATTACCTAAATCAGGCAATAAGTCAGTCATCATGGTGGTAGTTGATCATCTTTCCAAGTATGCTCATTTATGTGCTCTTCAACATCCATTTACTACATCCATTGTGGCTCAACTTTTCATGGATCATGTCTTCAAGATTCATGGTATGCCTCATTCTATTGTTTCTAATAAAGACCCCACTTTCACCAGCATTTTTTGGAAAAAACTATTCAAGCTATAGGGCACCCAATTGCTTCTCAACACCGCCTATCATCCCCATACTGATGGTCAAATTGAAGTTGTCAAAAAGTGTTTGGAGACTTATTTCAGGTGTTTTTCCTATGAAAATCAAAATCAATGGGATCAATGGTTACCATTAGTTGAATGGTGGTACAAAACTTCTTACCATACAACTAATCACATGACTCCTTTTGAAGCAGTATATGGAAAAAAAACACCTTTTGTTATCTCCTACATGCCATGTATCTCGAAGGTTTAGGCGGTTGACCAAATGCTTACCATTATAGAAGCTATTCTTTGCACCCTCAAAGAGAATTTGGTCATGGATCAGAATCACATGAAGCAACAAGTCGATCAAGGTCGCTCAGAACATCAATTTGTTGAAGAAGATCGGATATTTCTTCGATTGCAACCTTATAAACAAACTTCACTCAAGGCCAAACATTGTCAGAAACTGGCACCCAAATTTTATGGTCCTTATACAGTTCTCAAGTGTGTGGGACAAGTGGCCTATTAGTTAAATTTTCCTAGTTCTTCTAAGCTCTATCTTGTTTTTCATGTCTCTTGCTTAAAGAAGGTGATTGGAACTAAGTTCCAAACTCAAACCAACCTTCCCGAGTTGGATGAAGAAGGATTCATCTGGTTGCAGCCACAATCAATTTTGGACCAGCGTGAGCATCATCTTCATTAGCGCATCGTCAAGGAAGTGTTATTCCAGTGGAAAGATACAACTCTCGCAGATGCCACCTGGGATCTAGCTAACATTCTGCAGCAATTTCCTCATCTCAAGCCTTGAGGACAGGGTTGATTTTAAAGGGGAGGGCATACTAGGTACCTAACCTACCTAACCCCTCAAGTGGGTAGAATAATATATTTCCATGTAATAAAGGTCAATATTAATAAGGCCTAACAATAAGGAGGAATAATTCAATTGTAAGAAGACCTAATAGAAGCTTCCGCTTCTAGAAGGATCTTCCTCTAGATTGTTCTTTTGGATAGATAGATTTAGTATAAATAAGAGTAGAGGGTATGAGAATTTTGTCTTGGATATTTTTGTAATAGAGCTCTACTCTGTTGAAGGTTTCCCCCTCGAAGAGGAAAGTGAGGATTGCTATCAATAATCAAAGTGATCTTTTTGGTGTTATTATGGTATTGTTCTAGTTATATCATTGTTGTTCTTCCATTTCTAGCTAAAAATATTTATGTTCTGAATACTATTTTATATTTGGAATACTACACTTTCCTGGGAGCATCCTCTTGCAAATAAGGAATCTATGGTATTTCCTTCATTGTTCTTCCACCTCATATCCTCCAACAATAAGGATGAGACCACATCATTGAAAATTAAAGTAGTTTCATTACTACCTATCGCCACAACCATACTATCCCACGAGTCTGGTAAAGAGCACAATAAACTAATACACGTATCTTCATTAGAAATCTTAATATCAACAAAAATAACTAACTTACCACAGTATTGAAAGCGTTTAGATACTATGTCACTGAGTCTCCACATTTCATCCTCGGGTCGTACAGCTTCTTCCATAAGAAAAATTTGTTTACCAAGGATTTAGATTGATACAAATCCCCTAACTTATCCCATAATGCCTTGGTTGTAGTTTCCCCTGACACATTCAATAATATTGAATATGAGATACACAACTAGATTATGGTATTTTCCTTCTAATCCAACTTTTCTCAGTCTTCCTTTGACATTCCTATAGGTGCAGTACCTAGATCCACAATGATCCACTAATCTTTGTCCACCAACAGATCGTCCATGTTGATCTTCCACAGCTCAAAACTTTGCCCATTAAATTTCTTGATCTCTATTTTTGAATTACTCACCATTTCTTTTCACCTGAAGAATAAATACTACATAGCTCCCACTGTAACAAGGTTTATCGTAGACCCAAGCAAAACCCTTAACCACAAAGGTGTCCTCCTGAAGCTAATTACTGCTATGATGCCAACTGTAGATTTTAACCTTGTATAATTAATTATTGCAAATAGATTATTAACAAAAATAGAAAATATACAATGGCACACAAACACACACATTACACAGATATTTTACCCTAGAAACCCAAAACGGTAAAACCAACAACCTGTTTAGAGATGCACCTCTAATCCTTTTTATTCATCATATATATTCATTGTTTACAATACAATATATATAGGATCCTGCGGCATCCAAAACCCCTAATCCATTGATCTAGATTAGTCAACAACCCTGATTACTTATCTGGAATCAGAAAACCATCGACGAAAAGCATGTGTCGAAAAATCGCTAAAAACATATGCAAAAACCACCCCAAAAAAATTTTGGGTGCTCTGCCCCCCTATGACCCCCCTTGCACACCTGGCATAATGCAAACACTATGTTTGGTCATGCAAAGAATATAACACATACCCAACACTCGGGAGATCCACCTATTACACCATGTGTCTATCCTCTTTTTCACTTTTTTTGTTAATCATTGCCAATCTCTTTTTTTGTACATGTTTGGCTTCAAATAAAAACCCAAGTTCCTCAATCTCATGTCTAGGTCTATACATTTGAAATAAATAATTTGTGAAATATAAATAATTTCCTGCTTAGTAAAACCTCACAATGAGAGGGTTGATTTCTCTATATTAATTTCCATGCCTATTTCCTTACATAATAAAACCATTATGACCTTAAACTTCTCAAACCCTTATTAAGTCCTCACAAAAAATTGGGATTTCATCAACAAAAATAAGATTTGTAATGTTACAGGATTGACGAATTATAACCCCTTTAAAATTTCCATTTTCTAAAGCCTCCTTTAACAACCTGCTCAGTCCTTCAACAATTAAGATAAAAAGAAGGGGCATCCCTATATTAAGCCTCTTCCTATCTTGAAGAAGGGATATGTTTCCCCATTAATCATAAAAACAAAAGATGCAGATGTTACACAATTCAATACCGATACTACAAACTAGTATCTAAATCCTAAATGAATAAGTATGAGCCTGAGATAAAGCCAACTTACCCTGCCATATCATTTGGACATGTCCATTTTGATCACCATCAAATTTTGATTCATCATTTTAAATGAATTCCTTCCTATGCAATCCCTATAGCCTCATGTATTTTTCTTCCTTCTAAGAACCCAAACTATTCATTAGAAATTTGCCTTGACAAAACCTTCTTTAGTCTCCTAGCTATTATCTTGAAAATGTTTTTGTAAATATAGTTGCATAAAGAAATTGGTCTAAATTTACCAAAAGATGAAGGGTTATCATCTTTTGGAATCGGTGCAAGAAAAGTGGTATTGAAGGATCCAAGCATCTTTCTTGTTGTTCTAGATTCCTCCACCACCATTCCTAGATCTTATCCTATAAACTCAAAGAACCCAATAAAAAATTCCACAAGTAGACCATCTGGCCCTAGGATTTTTTCCTTCTAGAAGCTTTGAAGAATCATAAATTGTTATCTTTCCCAACTTCCTTCATTAAGGCTTGGTTGTCCTCAACATTGACAAAACTTGGGAAGGAATTGGATAATTTGAAAACCTCTGCAATAGTAACTTGAGTATCTTCTTTGAAGAGAAATGAAAAGTAATCATCCCCTTCCTCTGCTATCTCCTTGAAGTATTTTTCCCATTTACTATCCTCCCTTTCTATTTTCTAGATTGAGTTGATAACTTTCCTACAATTTTCATATATATGAAAAAACTTGGTGTTTCCATTGCTTGCTTGAATCCATAAGGTTCTTCTTTTTAACCTCCATTCCTTTTCTTTTTCCAGGAGTAATTTCCTTTATTTACCCTCTAATATTTTTACCTTTGTTTTATTTTCCTATGTAATGTATCTAAACCTTTCACTATTGTAGTGTACTACTATATATTCCTCCACTTCTCTAAGGGTTCATCCTTTAGATTTTCTTCATTTTCCCATATTATTGCTATATTTTTGGATCTTTTTTCAAGTTTCTATGGACCTGAATGGGAGAATATTCTCTCAAGCTTCCATCAAATGGCACCCATACCTCTTATATCTTATTTATGAACTCCTCTTATTTCATCCATTCTAGATTCAATTTTAAAGGGATAGCATGTTTCTTTTGGGTAGGGGCTATTTCCAGCATGACTGGATGATGGTTTGAGTCCCCTCTTATGGTGACCCATTGTTTTATTATGGTTTCTTTGTCAAGGAAAGACTCAAAAATCAAGAACCAATCAAGTATTTTTTCTATACGAGCCTCTTTAGTTCTCTTATTGGTCCAAGTGGGGGTCAATTTTTCTATTTCTACATCCAAAAGTCCTACTTTTTTAGTTTCCTCGAAAAGTAACCTAAGATACAGTCTTCCTGAGCTATAGGTTCCTAAATTTTCGATACCACCAAGGTAAGTTTAGGTCTCCTCCCACTACCACTAAGCCAAAGAGTAAAAATTGTCCCAATAATCCACTATGTCAATGTACAGTCCATATAAATTCAAAATAAAGATTTATTTTCCAAGATCTAGAGAGAATAAAGTAGTCCCTAGACCAGAAGTAAAATCAAAAGAATTTGAAAGGGTAAAGTAATCCTTCTTCTACCTATTAATGTTACCCATCAACCTCCCTATTGCATCAATATAGCTAAATTCCAAGTTTGCAAAAAAAATTTGCAACTCCTGAGTAATTTTCTCCCTATCTATCATAAGTTCTTGTAGAAGAATGAAGAGGGATTTGAAATCTCTATCAATA
>JASDQU010310370.1:34115-50723 GCA_032191745.1 Picea mariana
CCGCGGTATCCAAAACCCCTAATCCATTGACCCAGATTAGTCAACTACCCTAATTCCTTAACCGGTATTAGAAAACCATCGATGAAAACCATGTGCGAAAAAACAGCTAAAAATGGACGCAAAAACCGCCTAAATTAATTTTTTTCCCGGGGCTCCAACCCTGAATCCCCATGTGCTCGGTGTAATGCAGACACTATGTTTGGTCGTGCAAAGAATATAACACATACCCAACATTATCCCACTTGTTGTTTTCTTTCCATACATGGGTTATTATATTACATAGTCAACTATGCCCATTGTTTCTCTACATCATGAGAACTTTTTGGTGCTCATAGACTTTGTCAATGAATCTACAACATTATTCAAAGTGTCCACCTTCATAAGAAACACCTTCTTGTCTTCAACCATGTCTCTTACAAAGTGATGTTGAACATCAATATGCTTTGTCTTTGAATGATAAGTCGGGTTCTTCACCAAGAATATTCCACTCTGATTGTCACAGTCTACCCTTACAACTTGATGTACCAACCCAATACCTTAACATAATCTTTGTAACCATACTACTTCCTTGCTTGCATGAGTGGTTTCCATGTATTTAGCTTCTGTAGTTGAGAGTGCCACTACAACTTGCCTTTTTCTCATCTAACGGATTGCTCCTCCAAACAGGTTTAACACATACCCACTTGTAGATCTTTTGCGATACATATCTCCAGCCTAGTCTGCATCAACAAACCCATGTATGTCCAACACTTTGTCCAATCCTGGTCTTTCTTGGTAGCACAATATATAACTACTAGTGCCACACAAATGCCTGAAAACCCTCTTTATTGTTATCCAATGATCCTTCCCTAGTTTTGACATATACCTGCTCAAAATTCCAACTACATGTGCAACGTCTAGTATAGTACAGACCATTGCATACATCAAACTGTCAACTGGACTAGCATACGGAACACGGGACATGTCCTCTTCCTATTCTTCTTCCTATGTCTTGGGACACTAATCTGCAAATAAATTTACACCTATAGGAATAAGAACCCTGATCGATTTACATTCTTGCATATTTAAACCTCTACAATATTATCTCAACACATTTCCTCTAATTAACTAGATTTTTTTTTTCCCGATCTCTTTTAATTTCCATGCCCAAAATGAAATTCGTAGCACCAAGATCCTTCATGTCAAATTTAGAGGACAACTGAGTTTTCACATCCTGGATAACCTCCTTATTGTTTTCTATCAGCAACATATCATCCACATTCAAGACCAAATAAATAAGATGATCACCGATTAATTTGAAATACACACAGTGATCTACTTTTCTCCTTGTGGAGCCAAGTCCCAACATATAAGTATCAAATTTTTTATACCACATCCTTGGTGATTTATTTAACCCATACAAAGAATTTTTCATCTTGCATATCAACTCTTTATTTCCCTTCACAACAAAGCCTTCTAGTAGCTTCATGTAGATTTATTCTTCCAGATCCCAATGTAGGAATGTTGTCTTCACATCCATCTATTCTACTTCAAAATAAAAATCAACAGCAACAAATAAAATAAATCTAATAGAAGTTATCTTGGCAACAGGAGAAAATTTTCACCAAAGTCAATTCCCTCTACCCAAGAATAACCTTTTTCACTAACCAAGCTTTGTGTTTCTCCACTTTGCCTCCTTCATTCAACTTCTTCTTAAAAACCCATTTGCTTCTAATGGGATTTCTTTCAGTCGACAACTCCACTAGATCCCAAGCCTCATTCTTGTCAAAGGTTATCATTTCTTCAACCATGGCCTTTTTCCAAAGTTTTCCATCCTATGAATCCACTACCTCCCTAACATTTCTAGGAATATCATCAGTAATAGACAAAGAAAAATTTGAATGGAAATTAGGTGGAGTATACCTTTCAAGTTTCCTTCTTTCCCGAACCAATCTCCTCAATACTGGAGTATGAGGATCTTCTTCTTCTTATTATTATTCTTATGTAGATTCTAACTCATTATCCTTCAACTCAAACTCTATTTTATCTGGTTCTTTCTCCCTTTGTAGGAATTCATGTTTGACAACATCTTTTATTTATCTAAATACCACATCTCAGCTATACACTACCTTCTTGGTTTCTAGGTTCCAAATCCTATAACCTTTCAGACCATCTTTATACCCAATAAATATACACTTTTTAGCTTTTTTATTTAGCTTACTCTTGTTTTCCTTTGGAACGTGAACATAGGTATCACAACCAAATACCTTGAGATGTGTAAGAGAGGGTTTCTTACCAATCCATACCTCATGTGGAGTCTTATCATACATCACATAGGAGGGTGGTCAATTGACTAAGTAACATGCAGTACCCATTGTCTCTGCCCAAAATTCATGTCCTAACCCGACACCACTGAGCATGCTCCTTGCTTTTACCATCAACGTCATGTTCATCCTTTTTGCAAATCCATTCTACATATGTGCGTATGAAGTACTCTTCTACCTTGTTATACCTCACTTCTTACATAATTCTTCGAATTTATTTTCGTAGAATTCTCCACCATTATCCATCATCAACACCTTAATTCTCTTCTCTGTCTGATTCTCCACAAGAGCCTTAAACTATTTAAATTTGTCAAAGACTTCAGATTTCTTCCAAAGAAAATAAATGCATGTATTCCTCAAGAATTCATCTATAAATGAGACATAGTACACAGATTTTTCTAGTGATGGAACCGACATAGGTCCAAACACATCAATGTGCACCAACTGTAAAATCCCCTCTACTCTCGTAGCTCCAAAGGAGAATATTACATGATTTTGCTTCCCATATAAACAATTTTCATACAAATCAAAATCTATAGAGAAATTTTCCATACCTTCAACCATACCTTTACCATGTAGTACGCGAAGGCCCTTCTCTCCGACATGCCCCAGTCTTTGATGCCACAACATAGTATTTTCTCCAAAGACTGTAGGAGTTTTTTCTTCTTCAGCTCCAATCTTAGTAACAACAGAATTGTTGCACCCATCACTAAGAATGCTTCCCTGCAGCTTATACAGAGTTCCAAACTAAACTCCCTTCAACAACACCATTTCTCCTCGAACCATCCTGCAGGTTCCCTTTTCAAACATTGTTTTTACCCCTGCATCGTATATTTTTCTTACATAAATCAATTT
Organism: Picea mariana; assembly: GCA_032191745.1. Classification (NCBI taxonomy): domain Eukaryota; kingdom Viridiplantae; phylum Streptophyta; class Pinopsida; order Pinales; family Pinaceae; genus Picea; species Picea mariana. The sequence goes on from JASDQU010310370.1 coordinate 37,274, forward strand.
TTTGGCCAATCCTAGGATATGCATAACACCAAGGAGAATTCTAATCCTTCCATCCATGAGCTTCAACTTTACTTTTCCTCATCCTAAATTTTTTTTTTGTTGAGTGATCTCCTAGAAAATATCACCTCTGTCATACCTTTCATATTCACATAACCACTCCCCATGAGGAGTCATATGAAAGGATGCACTTGAGTCAACCAACCATGCCTCATGATCTCCATATGTTCTTGAAGAATCCAATTACACGTCCCCTCCTTTGTCTGTAGAGGTTTTTGCTTATGTAGAAGTAGCATCATAAGATCCCTTACCTCTCTCAACAATTTTGGATCTACATTGTTTCGTTTAGTGCCCTTCTTTTCCACATCTACAACATACCTTTACAATTTTTTCAGTAGAATTAGATCTTCCCCCGGATTTAGATCTCCCACTTGAGGACTTAGATCTATTTCTTTATGTTAGGTACCTAACCTACCTAACCCCTCAAGTGGGTAGAATAATATATTTCCATGTAATAAAAGTCAATATTAATAAGGCCTAGCAATAAGGAGGAATAAGTCAATTGTAAGAAGACCTAATAGAAGATTTCACTTCTGGAAGGATCTTCCTCTAGATTGTTCTTTTTGATATATAGATTTAGTATAAATAAGAGTAGAGGGAATGAGAAGTTTTGTCTTGAATATTTTTGTAATAGAGCTCTGCTCTGTTGGAGGTTTCCCCCTCGAAGAGGCAAGTGAACATTGATATCATTAATCAAAGTACTCTTTTTGGTGTTATTCTGGAGTTATTCTGGTGTTATTCTGGTGTTATTTTGGTATTGCTCTGGTTATATCATTGTTGTTATGCCATTTCTAGCTAAAAATATTTATGTTTTGCATACTATTTTATATCTGGAATACTACAAGTGGTATGAGAGCACTTTCCTTGACAGAAAATTGTGGGGTAATTTTTTTTCCAGGGTAGAGACGTATTCCAATGTCTTAAAGCTATATAGATCTGTCATTACGCACATAAACTCGCAGTCAGGGAGTAATACATGCAGGAAATACAAGAGGTACTCAAGCGCACATCTGTTGGCCACCCTTGTAACCTATGTTGGTACCCCTTCGAGTGGTAGTGCATCAGACAACACCTGTATACGGATCAGCCTAGATCTCCTCAAGCCGTCCATAGATAAATTGATTGGTCACTTGAATGATATAGTGCCACTGATAACAAAACTCAAGAAGATACTCTCTAGTACCTGGGTAGTCGGGTAGTACGACTAAGGGGATGCTTTAGCCTCCTTAGTTGGTGCCCTGAGCTATTGGGTCGAGTACTACTATTGGAATCCACACATATATCAGAGAGATATAGCATAGGGAAAACCCTTGTCCATAGAAACCCTGAATACCCTACCCCTTGGGACGGAAAAAAAAAAAAATTAGAACATACAAGATCTATTGTCGCGCAACTATGCCTTTTTCATTCTGGTTGTGAAATTACTACACATTTCTTCATGTTAAGAATTTTGGAATTTCCTCACTGCAATATTATTCAGATCAGAGTATAACTCCACGGAAGTTTAAAAAAAAAGAGTATAGTGGGCCCGCCGGCACACTATTTTGGACCTATCCCATTGGATTCCCCTTTTCTCCCTGATCACAATCATACCTTTCATTTTTAATCCCTTTTTTCAGTGGACCCAACGCCTTCTTAGATTCCCTATTTTTCCACCTATTCCATTATATTTCCCTTCTATCCCTGATCGTCATGGTACCTATCACTTATAAGTAATTTTTTGTGGTCCCACCCACCCATTTTTCCTTACCCGCACTTCCCCTTTCCAAATGGCCACCACTTGCAACCAAGACCTGCAAGCTTCCAACAATCAAGCCCAGGAATTCATCCAACATATGACATATGACATTGGCTCTACCAATTCCCGCCTTGCAAAATTCGAGACCCAAGTCCAGCACAAATTTGACACCATGGAATCCAAATTCATGAACCAATTTAACACCCTCCAGTCTGTTGTCAACCAATTGTTTAATTTCCCTCCGGGTCCTTCCTCCTCAGACCAACCAGATGTTGTTGATTCCTCTCATTCTCTGCAATTTCAATCCAACTCCTTTCAACGTGACCCCCATCTTCCCCGCATCGAGGTCAATAAATTTGATGGCTTCGATCCTATGGGTTGGGTCACTCAAATAGATAATTATTTTTCTCTGCATGGTATTACTTATGAGTTGGCCAAACTTCGCAATGTTGTCCTCTATCTATATCCTGAATGATGGCCATGGTGGCAATGACATAAAAATTCACGTCGGGGGTATATTTCCTGGACTGAGTTTGTTGCAGGGCTTTATGATCGCTTTGACACTAATACCCACTATCTCGGTTGTTTGACCAAGTTGAAATAGTCAGGCATAGTGGAAGACTTTATAATTGCTTTTGAGAATTTGGCCTTTCAAACTAAGGGCATGTCAGATGATTTCTTCCCTGAGTGATTTATCAGTGGCCTAAAGGATGAAATGCGATCCCAGGTTCTCATGGCCCGCCCTGGAACTTGGTTGGAAGCTACTAAACATGATAAATAGTCCCAACAAGTTGTTTTTTCCCATAACAAAAAACCCTCTTTTGTTCCTCGCCCTCACCCCACCAGTCATAACCCCCCTATCACTCCCCTCAAGGTCTAGAAATTAACTAGGGCTGAAATGGTTGAACGCCAACTTAAGGGTCTTTGTTATAATTTTGATAAAAAATATTTTTCGTTGCAGAAGTGTAAGGAACAAAAACTTTTTATGGCCATTTCCGAAGATGTTCCTGAAGAAGATGTGACATTTCCACTTCTTTAAGAGCCCTCCCTTTCCGATGCTACCCAAGAGCCCACTGACCCACCTGAAGTTGAACCACTCATTTACTTGCATGCCCTCACTGGCTTCTCTACTCCACAAAACCTCAAGCTCATTAGATATATTAATCATAGGAAGGTCATCATCCTTGTTGACAGTGGTAGCACCCACAATTTTATTCATCATCGCATTGCCTAGAAAACCAATTGTTATATTCGTGTTGTCAATAATTTTCAAATCAGGATAGCCAATAGTGGGTCCATGAAATGTGGTGGGCGTTGTGAAAATGTATGTCTTCAAATTGGACATTACCACCTGAAACCTCATATGTTTTCCATTGAAATGGTTGATTGTGAAATTATGCTAGGTGTTGAACGGTTATGCACTTTGGGTCCCATTCTTATGGATTTTAAGGAATTAACCATGCAATTCCAACAAGAGGGACAAAGGTATCACTTCCAAGGTCTCACAATTGGTTCTCCTGATATCACTAGTTCCCATCGCATGGAAAAGATCCTCAAGAAAGGCCACTCTGGTATTATTGCTCAACTCCATTATATTCAAGCAATTGAGACACCCTTTATGCATCCTTACCTCCAAGCTATTCTCTCCAAACAACAAGTTGTTTTTTCCACTCCTCAGGGACTTCCACCTTCTTGTGGTGTTCATGATCATTCCATTCCCCTTTTTCCTGGTAGTCTTCCTCCCAATGTTTTCCCTTATCGTCATCCCTTTGCCCAAAAGAATGAAATTGAGAAAATAGTGTAGGAATTGCTACAAGCGGGTGTTATCCACCCCAGTACCAGCCCTTATTCTTCTCATGTAGTCATGGTACTTAAGAAAGAAGGTACTTGGCGCATGTTTCTTGACTTTCATTCCCTTAATAAACTCACCATCAAGGACAAGTTTCCCATTCTTGTCATTGATGATCTCTTGGATGAGTTGAGTGCTGCTTAGTATTTCACTAAACTTGATTTGTGTTCTGGCTACCACCAGATATGTATGCAAGACATTGGCATCCCCAAGACTGTCTTTAAAACTCATGAGGGTCACTTTGAGTTCTTTTTCATGACTTTTGGCCTGTGTAATGCCCCCTCCACCTTCCAAAGCCTCATGAATCATGTCTTCCATCCTTTTCTTCGTCATTTTGTCTTAGTTTTCTTTGATAATATTATCATCTATAGTAAAACTTGGCAATCCCATCTTTCCCATGTGGATCAAGTTCTTCATCTACTCTCTCAGCATCAACTTTTTCTCAAGAACTCTAAATGTGCCTTTCGTGCCTCGAAAGTTGAGTACTTGGGTCATACTGTTGGCAAGGCTGGTGTCCGGGTGGATCCTAAGAAGATTGAAGCAATGCAAGATTGGCCTCACCCAAAGACTATCAAAATCTTCTGTGGTTTACTGGGTTTAATAGGATATTATCACAATTTTGTTCATAATTATGGAAATATTGCGGCGCCTCTCATTGCTCTACTTAAAAATCATTATTTCACTTGGACTCCCGCAACTGATCAGGCCTTTCAAGCATTAAAGGCGGCTATGTGCACTACTCCGGTCTTGGCCCTTCCTGATTTCACAAAGACCTTTGTCCTGGAATGTGATGCCTCCGAGAGAGGAATTGGAGCAGTCCTTATGCAAGAGGGCAGACCTTTAGCCTTTACCAACAAACAATTGTCAGAATGCCATTTGGGCCAATCAATCTATTAAAAGGAAATGTTGGTTATTTTGCATGCAATGGATCTCTGTCACCCTTATCTCTTGGGGAAATGCTTCCAAATTAAGACATATCGTCAAAGCCTCAAGTATTTTCTAAGGCAACAACCTTCCTCTCCATAGCAATAAAAATGGGTAACTAAGCTCTTTGGATATGATTATGATATCATTTACAAGAAAGGAAAATACAATGTGGTTGTTGGCACTCTTTCTTGAAAATATGAAGATGAAGGGTCCCTTTTCTCCCTATCCTTCATTGTACCAGATTGGCTCCAAGCTGTTCACCAGGAATGGCTACAAGATCCTAAAATTTTTCATTTGATCTAATAATTGCAAGATAATTCTCCAGTTTCCCCAGGGTACTATTGGCACAATGATGAGCTTCGCTACAAAGGAAGTTTGTATTTAAGTAAAGAGTCATAACTTAAATCCATGGTGCTTTTTGAGCTTCATGCTACTCCCATAGTTGGGCACTCAAGGTTTACCAAAACCTATTACAGGGTCAAACATTCTTTTTTGGGGGGTGGTATCAAAAAGGGCGTTCTCACTTTTGTGGAAGAATGTGATGTTTTTCAACGTAAGAAGGGAAAAACAATCAAATCCCCTGGCAAACTCCAACTACTTCTGATTCCACCTGATATTTGGAGGGACATCTCTATGGATTTCATTGTGGGATTACCTAAATCAGGCAATAAGTCAATCATCATGGTGGTAGTTGATCATCTTTCCAAGTATGCTCATTTATGTGCTCTTCAACATCCATTTACTACATCCATTGTGGCTCAACTTTTCATGGATCATGTCATCAAGCTTCATGGTATGCCTCATTCTATTGTTTCTGATAAAGACCCCACTTTCACCGGCATTTTTTGGAAAAAATTGTTCAGGCTACAGGGCACCCAATTGCTTTTCAACACCGCCTATCATCCCCATACTGATGGTCAATCTGAAGTTATCAAAAAGTGTTTGGAGACTTATTTGAGGCATTTTTCCTATGAAAATCAAAATCAATGGGCTCAATGGTTACCATTAGTTGAATGGTGGTACAAAACTTCTTACCATACAACTAATCACATGACTCCTTTTGAAGCAGTATATGGAAAAAAATCACCTTTTGTTCTCTCCTACATGCTAGGTATCTCAAAGGTTCAGGCGGTTGACCAAATGCTTACCATTCGAGAAGCTATTCTTTGCACCCTCAAAGATAATTTGGTCATGGATCAGAATCGCATGAAGCAACAAGTCGATCAAGGTCACTCAGAACATCAATTTGTTGAAGAAGACCAGGTATTTCTTCGACTGCAACCTTATAAACAAACTTCACTCAAGGCCGAACATTGTCAGAAACTGGCACCCAAATTTTATGGTCCTTATATAGTTCTCAAGTGTGTGGGACAAGTGGACTATTAGTTAGATTTTCCTAGTTCTTCTAAGCTCCATCTTGTTTTTCATGTCTCTTGCTTAAAGAAGGTGATTGGAACTAAGTTCCAAACTCAAACCAAACTTCTTGAGTTGGATGAAGAAGGATCCATCTGGTTGCAGCCACAAGCAATTTTGGACCAGCGTGAGCGTCATCTTCATTAGCGCACCGTTAAGGAAGTTTTATTGCAATGGAAAGATACAACTCCCGCAGATGCCACCTGAGAGCTAGCTAACATTCTGCAGCAATTTCCTCATCTCAAGCCTTGAGGACAGGGTTGATTTTAAAGGGGATGGCATGTTAGGTACCTAACCTACCTAACCCCTCAAGTGGGTAGAATAATATATTTCCATGTAATAAAGCTCAATATTAATAAGGCCTAACAATAAGGAGGAATAATTCAATTGTAAGAAGACCTAATAGAAGCTTTCGCTTCTAGAAGGATCTTCCTCTAGATTATTCTTTCGGATAGATAGATTTAGTATAAATAAGAGTAGAGGGTATGAGAAGTTTTGTCTTGGATATTTTTGTAATAGAGCTCTGCTCTGTTGGAGGTTTCCCCCTCGAAGAGGAAAGTGAAGATTGCTATCATTAATCAAAGTGATCTTTCTGGTGTTATTCTGGTATTGTTCTAGTTATATCATTGTTGTTCTGCCATTTCTAGCTAAAAATATTTATGTTCTAAATACTATCTAATATCTGGAATACTAGATTTTCCTGAGAGCATCCTCTTGCAAATAAGGAATCTATGGTATTTCCTTCATTGTTATTCCACCTCATATCCTCCAACAACAAGGATGAGACCACATCATTGAAAATTAAAGTAGTTTCATTACTACCTATGGCCACAACCATACTATCCCACGAGTCTGCTAAAGAGCGCAATAAACTAATACATGTATCTTCATTAGAAATCTTAATATCAACAAAAATTAACTAACTTACCACAGTATTGAAGGCGTTTAGATACTATGTCATTGAGTCTCCACATTTCATCCTCGTGTCATACAGCTTCTTCCATAAGAACAATTTGTTTACCAGGGTTTTAGATTGATACAAATCCCCTAACTTATCCCATAATGCCTTGGTTGTAGTTTCCCCTGACACATTCAATAATATTGAATATGAGATACACAACTAGATTATGGTATTTTCCTTCTAATCCAACTTTTCTCGGTCTTCCTTTGACATTCCTATAGGTGCAGTACCTAGATCCACAATGATCCACTAATCTTTTTCCACCAACAGATCTTCCATGTTGATCTTCCACAACTCAAAACTTTGCCCATTAAATTTCTTGATCTCTATTTTTGAATTACTCACCATTTATTTTCACCTGAAGAATAAATACTACATATCTCCCATTGTAACAAGGTTTATCGTAGACCCAAGCAAAACCCTTAGCCACAAAGGTGTCCCCCTGAAGCTAATTACTGCTATGATGCCAACTGTAGATTTTAACCTTGTATAATTAATTATTGCAAATAGATTCTTAATAAAAATAGAAAATATACAATGGCACACAAACACACGCATTACACAGATATTTTACCCTAGAAACCCAAACCGGTAAAACCAACAACTTGTTTAGAGATGCACCTCTAATCCTTTTTATTCATCATATATATTCATTGTTTACAATACAATATATATAGGATCCTGCGGCATCCAAAACCCCTAATCCATTGATCTAGATTAGTCAACAACCTTGATTAATTATCTGGAATTAGAAAACCATCGACGAAAATCATGTGTCGAAAAATCGCTAAATACATAGGCAAAAACCACCCCAAAAAAAATTTGGGTGCTCTGCCCCCCTATGACCCCCCTTGCGCACCTGGCGCAATGCAAACACTATGTTTGGTCATGCAAAGAATATAACACATACCCAACACTCGAGAGATCCACCTATTACACCACGTGTTTATCCTCTTTTTCACTTTTGTTGTTAATCATTGCCAGTCTCTTTTTTTGTACATGTGTGGCTTCAAATAAAAACCCAAGTACTTCAATCTCATGTCTAGGTCTATACATTTGAAATGAATAATTTGTGAAATATAATTAATTTCCTGCTTAGTAAAACCTCACAATGAGAGGGTTGATTTCTCTATATTAATTTCCATGCCTATTTCCTTACATAATAAAACCATTATGACCTTAAACTTCTCAAACCCTTCTTAAGTCCTCACAAAAAATTAGGATTTCATCAACAAAAATAAGATTTGTAATGTTACAGGATTGACGAATTATAAGCCCTTTAAAATTTCCATTTTCTAAAGCCTCCTTTAACAACCTGCTCAGTCCTTCAACAATTAAGATAAAAAAGAAGGGACATCCCTATATTAAGCCTCTTCCTATCTTGAAAACGGTATATGTTTCCCCATTAATCATAAAAACAAAAGATGCAGATGTTACACAATTCAATACCGATACTACAAACTAGTATCTAAATCCTAAATGAATAAGTGTGAGCTTGAGATAAAGCCAACTTACCCTGCCATATCATTTGGACATGCCCATTTTGATCACCATCAAATTTTGATTCATCATTTTAAATGAATTCCTTCCTATGCAATCCCTATAGCCTCATGTATTTTTCTTCCTTATAAGAACCCAAACTATTCATTAGAAATTTGCCTTGACAAAACCTTCTTTAGTCTCCTAGCTATTATCTTGAAAATGATTTTGTAAATACAATTGCATAAAGAAATTAGTCTAAATTTACCAAAAGATGAAGGGTTATCATCTTTTGGAATCGGTGCAAGAAAAGTAGTATTGAAGGATCCAAGCATCTTTCTTGTTGTTCTAGATTCCTCCACCACCCTTCCTATATCTTATCCTATAAACTCAAAGAACCCAATAAAAAATTCCACAAGTAGACCATCTGGCCCTAGGATTTTTTCCTTCTAGAAGCTTTGAAGAATCATAAATTGTTATCTTTCCCAACTTCCTTCATTAAGGCTTGGTTGTCCTCAACATTGACAAAACTTGGGAAGGAATTGGATAATTTGAAAACCTCTGCAATATTAACTTGAGTATCTTCTTTGAAGAGAGATGAAAAGTAATCAGCCCCTTCCTCTACTATCTCCTTGAAATATTTTTCCCATTTACCATCCTCCCTTTCTATTTTCTAGATTGAGTTGATAACTTTCCTACAATTTTCATATATATGAAAAAACTTGGTGTTTCCATTGCTTGCTTGAATCCATAAGGCTCTTCTTTTTAACCTTCGTTCCTTTTCTTTTTCCAGGAGTAATTTCCTTTATTTACCCTATAATATTTTTACCTTTGTTTTATGTTCCTATGTAATGTATCTAAACCTTGCACTATTGTAGTGTACTGCTATATCTTCCTCCACTTCTCTAAGGGTTCATCCTTTAGATTTTCTTCATTTTCCCATATTATTGCTATATTTTTGGATCTTTTTTCAAGTTTCAATGGACCTAAATGGGAGAATATTCTCTCAAGCTTCCATCGAATGGAATCCATAACTCTTATATCTTATTTATGAACTCCTCTTCCTTCATCCATTCTAGATTCAATTTGAAAGGGATAGCATGTTTCTTTTGGGTAGGGGATATTTCCAGCATGACTGGATGATGGTTTGAGTCCCCTCTTATGGTGACCCATTGTTTTATTTTAGTTTCTTCGTCAAGGAAAGACTAAAAAATCAAGAACCAATCAAGTAATTTTTCTATACGAGCCTCTTTAGTTCTCCTATTGGTCCAAGTGGGGGTCAATTTTTCTATTTCTACATCCAAAAGTCCTACTTTTTTAGTTTCCTCAAAAAGTAACCTAAGATACAGTCCTCCTGAGCTATAGGTTCCCAAATTTTCGATACCACCAAGGTAAGTTTAGGTCTCCTCCCACTACCACTAAGCTAGAGAGTGAAAATTGTCCCAATAATCCACTATGTCAATGTACAGTCCATATAAATTCAAAATAAAGATTTATTTTCCAAGATCTAGAGAGAATAAAGTAGTCCCTAGACCAGAAGTAAAATCAAAAGAATTTGAAAGGGTAAAGGAATCCTTCTTCTACCTAGTAATGTTACCCATCAACCTCCCTATTGCATCAATATAGCTAAATTCCAAGTTTGCAAAAAAAATTTACAACTCCTGAGTAATTTTCTCCCTATCTATCATAAGTTCTTGTAGAAGAATGAAGAGGGATTTGAAATCTCTATCAATATTTTTAGGGCCCATTTTTTTGAGGAGTTGGCCAACTATTTGCAATTTAAGTTTATCATAATCATTTTAAACCCTCCTTGGGGGAATTTATTTTAAGAGCCCTGATTAGTGACAATTGCTTTCCACATTTGATCTTTGAGGATACTTGCTTTTGTGTTATGGACATAAAATACTTCCTTCCCATGTGAGGGATATTTTTCTCTAATTCAATGTGACTCAATCTGTAACATCCCCATTATTATCCCTCGTTTAATTAATTCTTATGAAGATATAATATGTGGCTGTGACCAAGCGATGTAATATGTGAATTGTATTTATTTGCCTTATTAATAAAAATGTGATGACAGTTGCTAAAGGGGACATGGGCAAGAGATGGGGGCTGAATTAATCAACAAGAGAGGGGAGTGTCTAGGATAATGGCCAAGAGGGGTCCAAGGGGGAAAATACCCATGTATATTAATAAAACCCATTTTTTCCCCTAAATTTGCTACTTGTATATGAACATTCCCATTTCTGATTGAGTGTTCCCAAAGCCAATCATTGAATACATGTAAGAGGGTGGGTGTGAGTGATCACATCCCAAAGTTATTGGGCACATGGGGGTTGAGTACAATTATCTTTGGGAAGAGTGTGAGTAAATAAAGGCAAGCCAAAGAGAGGAAATGTGTATGGGTTGGGACAACAGTTTTTAGTTAGTCAAGTGGATGCACGAGAGGGAAGGAGGAGCGAGATGAAATAGATCTTGGAATTTGATGTAGTCGTGGAGGGAGAATCCTGGAGCGAATTGGAGTTGGAGAACTGAAGAGCCCAGTTGTCAGGATGGAAGAGTGAACTCCTGCTCGAATTGCACTAGAACAACAAGTATTGTTGTTGGTTTGCTGATAGTTTTCCTAGTAGCGGTTTCCCTAGAGTTCTCAGCTAAGATATTCCTAGCTACATGTACCAAAGAGACCTTGATAAATGAATGGTTATTCCTTGAGCTACCCTTGATAAACAGATGGTACATCCCTTGGGTTAACCTTGATAAAATAATGGTGCATTCCTTGGTTGGTCAGGTCAAGAGGAAGAGAGATGGTGGGAAAATCAGGATAGTTGTAGGAAAATATCAGTTGGGTTGAGATATTTATGAGTTGGGAGTGGACTATGAGAGACCACCCTCTTTTGTGGTTCGCTCCTCAGCTCGGGGGTGACTAGATGTTTAGATTTGGAACAATCAGTCTATGGTTGGGTGGAATGTTCGTCCCAAGTAATTGGTTGCACAACTATTGTGAAAATATGAGTGTTTTATCTTGTTGTTATGTTAAATTATGTATTTAATCGTTGTGCATGAACTCTATGTATTTGGAAGTGATTTTTATGTTGTTGTAATGAGTTGTTTAGGTGAAATTCATGTTGATTATTAGCAAGTTCTAGATGTTTATTTTTGTGGTTAAAGACAATAGCTAAATCTGTTTTAATTTATAGTTGTAAGCTATAAGAAATCGGTTAATAGTAAAATAATTGCTTTAATTAGCAGAAGTTTTGTTTTATGTGAATCCTGCATGTATTGTTGCTTAGCTGAAGGATAGATATGTTACTAAAATGGTATCAGAATTGATGACAAGAGAGTTTTTGCATGACGTGGCCATCTTTGGTGTATGGGTATGTTACAAAGTGGTATTGAAGTTGTTAAAGAGAGAGTTTTTGCGCGATGGACCAACTTTGGTGGTTGGGTACGTTACACAATCCCCCTTCCACTCTCCTTGGGAAATATATGGTTCCTTTAACCCTCACTCTGATATTATACTTTGATGATTTGATAGAGGGGAGGGTTCTATTATACTCCATACATTTTGAATCTATGCCAATGGCGGTCGAGGGCTTTATATATGAGGTCCTTTCAACCAAACTATCTTCAACCCCAGGAATGGGAATAAGTGGAGGGGGGTTAAGGATGTTTGTCTCGAGAGAGTAGGAAGTCCTTCAAAGGTTTGGCATTGTTGTTTTCATCATTCAAATCCCATGTCCCAAAAATAATAAGTTAATTAGATTTCCTTTTATCCAAAGGAGGAGAGAATGAAGGCTTACTCGGTATAGGCAATTCTTCCTTTCTTGTATTGGATGCTTCCATCAACTATTCCTTTATTTATCTGGTGTTTGATGACTAAGATACCACTCCCATAGGAACCTATTTTGGGCTATTCGCATCCTCACTTTCCCCCAAATTTGACTTCATGATCAAATTTATATGTTTTTTCCATTTGGACATCCTTGTCGTCTTCCAAAATGACTTCAAAGCCCACATTGTTTTTTTGAAATTGAGAGAGCACTCAACTGCTAAGTGTCCATAAAAATGACAATGACCACATCTAAAGGATATTCCTTTGTAGTATAATTAGGCTATACTCATTCAATTCATGCCTTATGTCCATAGTTTCAACCATCCCTTTGCTTATGTCCAACCCAACAAGGATAGGAGCAATACCCATATAACTAGTTTCTTTGAAGGATAGGTTTGATTCATAAAAGGTGCCAAGTGCATTCTAAATCTCCTCAAAAAACCCTTATGCCCACATAATAAATAGAAGCCCCAATATCCTTACCCAAACCGGCAATATGTCTAATCTCACAGATCTAGCATCGAAATCAATATGCCATTTCTTGAGAAAGAGCGGTTGGGCTCCCCATTTCCATCTTTTATGCATAATATTTTCCACATCTCGTAGCCTCTGAAAGGTCCAAACCATCCAACCCCTCACTAATAATAAAGCACAAGGATTGCAACCTAAAATAGGCTTAAATATTGACTTTTTCCATACCTTTAGAGATTTGACATTCATTATCCTACTTGGAAACCAACCCACAATCATTAGGTCATCCATCCCTATAATATCATTTAACTTCATTGTCTCACCCAGGAATAAATTGATCGGTTCCTATTTACTTTTGACATATTGTATCTTCTTTAGCTTCCTCTTATCCTCCACATGTTGAAACCCTAAATCCTCTAAGATTGAATTTGTAGAGCCACTCATGAGATTAAAGTCTAGTTTTTTTTCTATGATACCTAACTCAGAACATGGCTCAAATTTGGGGTTTGATCCATAACACTATGGAGCAATGTCATAACACTTCTATGTTGGAGTAAATGTGTCTTAAGAACTATTTTTTTCTCTCATCATATCCATGTACTCACCAATCCATTGGGAAGATACCTAAATCTCCTCTAGATCTATCTTAGGATAGTTCTTTGTAGGGATTTTATCCCGACAATTATGATTTACAATGTATGCATCACCTGAAATTTCCCCCCT
>JASDQU010310371.1:1785-16918 GCA_032191745.1 Picea mariana
AATGCTACGTTACAAAGGAGGAATGAGTGTCATAAGAAATCATACTAGTTCCAGGCACAAGTAAAACTCCAATTCTCAGATAAAGGAAACATGTGTAGGAAAAGGACACTCAGGGAAAATTCCTCCATGGGTCAAGGTGTCAGGTTGTAGAGGCAAAATGCTACTAGGCTTGTGTATCAGGCATACTTCAAAGGTTTAGTTGAGAGAAACATGGAGATGGCATTAGGCCAAAGACATAGAGATGAAAATGTGATTAGCAAGGCACAATGAAACCCCCTTCAATGTATTTTTTAACAAGCCCAGAGAAGGTAAGATCGATAGTTATTTCACATTTAAAGAGTTTGAAAAAACATAAAAGAAGACTCCAAGGGGTACCTTTTTGGGAAATAGTCTATTCGGTTCGAAAAAGGGGTAAAATAGCACTAAAAAGACGTCTATTCAAAACCATTTTAATGAGTGTGAAAAAGACAAGATCACTCGACAATCTTTTCAATTTTAAAGAGTCTGAAAAGAGCTTAACTATGGACTCACAACCTTTTTCTGGATTTAGTCTCCTTATCCTGAAAAGTATAAAATTTACTAAGGATAAATCTCTAGGCGAGACGAATCTCCCGAGGTGTAGCTTTTTCCTCCATAATCCACAGGCCGGAAAAAGGGGTAAACTCATGCCAATATATTTTCTTCTATACCAATTTAATGAGTGTGAAGGAACAAGGTCACTCGACGATCTTTTCAATTTTAGGGAGTCTAAAAAGAGCTTCACTATGGACTCCGTGGGGGTTCCTTTTTCATAAGTAATCTTCAAGGCCCAAAAAACGTGATAAACCAAAACCAAGGAGAATGTTCCCTTTTCATAAATTTAGTCCCTCATGCCTGAAAATGGGTTAAACTTATACCTGAGAATACTCTTCTAGCAAACTCAAGTTCCTAGAGTATACCTTTGTTTGTACTTTTGACCATCCAAACTGAAAAAGGGGTAAACTATCGCTAGACAGACGTGCCTTTAAGTTTTAGTTTGGAAAGCATGAAGGGAAACAATATCTCTCGACAATAATTTCATGTTTAGAGAGTCTGAAAAGGGCTTAAATAAGACTTCAGAAGGTCACTTTTCTCAGTTAATCCAGACAATATTGAAAATCATAAATATATTTTCGTCAGATGTTTCTTTCGAATTTCAAAGTGAGATTGAAAGACAACAAAGTGTGCTCATTTTTGTGAGTCCCTAGGGTGAGGCCAAGAGTGATGATGCATCAGATGAATGAGGCTCAAACTTGTAATCATGAGAGGACTAACAAGGACTCTTGAGCCTTAAGTCATTTATAGACAGCATGGACACCAAAATGAAACAAGGATCTATCTAGGGAATCCATGTAAACGTAGGCTCTACCACCTAATCACGAAACTTCTAAAGCAACAATGATAGTTCTGTGTCAGACTTTGGTGGGATCGATCCTATGGAAAAGTGGAAAAGACAACAAGATGAAGAAAGTGGAGGAGGAATCCTAACTTATATGCAAAAAGTTGGAAAAAGCGACTTTTACTAAAGGATTTTTTTAAAAGTGATCCATCTCCCAAAACATTACAAAACCAAAAGGAAAAGTGCATCATAACATCCAATAAGAAACTCAAGAACCAAATTAAATGATTTCCAAGCCAGAAAAAAGGACAAAGGGGGTCAAAAAAGTGGGAAAAGGGCCAAAAAAGTCTATAAATAGAAGCTGACAACTTATTTTCACCATTGCAATTTGAAAATTAACCCAAAAGGTAAAAAATATACCTTTGTTAAAGAATTTGATTCCGGGAGATTTAGAGGACGAAACAAACTTCTGCTTAGACCAAGTAAGTACAAAATCATCCCACTTTCATTTCCATTCCTCCTTTATGCATCGTTTTTTTTGGGGGGGAGGCACACCCTCCTAAAAAAGGGAGGCCCTATGTGTACGCGGGTTGTCCAAGGAAAACCCGCGTATGTACTGAGGAAGAAAACATTCTACCCGCATACATACAGGACTGTGTCCAAAACAACCCGCGTACACCCTCAAAAGCATGGAAAAAATGAAGATGCAAGAGCTAACTCCCCTTTGAACTATCATGGAACAGGATGTATGTCTACTGGAGGGAGAGGGAACATGAGGATATTGATATCTTGGTTGATGAGGACCCTACTTCCATTACTGCATTGGAACAATGTGGGCCGTGGAAATTCTTTTGGTGTTCATTTATGAGGGCACAACCCATGTTATTTAACACCTTGGTAGATTACTGGCATGCAGATGCACAAGTGTCTATGATAGAGGGGAATTTGTTGAATCCAAAGATTGAGGACATATACTTCTTGACTAGCCTCTCGAGGAGAGGGGAACTAGCCAATCTGCACACTTTTCCCCCTGGGCCTTTCAACATTGCATATTACATCGGGATGCATTGCGAGGCTAGCACTGAGAAAGTAGGTTCTCAAGTGCTCATCAAAAAGATCACCAACTTGTCACTGAAGGTGATCCTATTGCTTATTGGGCGGATCATTGGATCTACGACCCTACACTAGGCTTCCTAAGCACACATGCATTGTGAAAATCAGTGCCTGGATGCACGTAATTATGACTGGAGGATGACCATGCTCACTTGCATGAAGAGGCAGTTGAGAGAGTGTCGAGAGAGTAGAAACAAGAACTTAGGGTTTGGCACCATTCTATGCTCATTCTTCTTCGATAGGGTGCCCAGTATGAGTCCCAGAGAGACGATATGGGGGCATGTGGCCTCCTTCCCAGTGGTATGTAGATGGGAAACATTTCTTCTGTGACAGGGGGGTGGAAGGACCATAGAGGCCTTCGACGAAAAATTCTTCGACTGGTGGGCATGACATATTCTAGCCATAGAGGACTACCCCTATGCTGGAATCAAATTATCCAGAGATCTGTACATGTCCATACCTCCCGGAGAGGAGCAAGGAGAGCTAGGTACATATTTTTTAAAGTTATTAAAATTTTTAATTTCTTTTATATATATCATTTTTATATGCATTAGAGTACTGACATCTATGTATTTGTTATGTACAGATGTGGGATCGGTGTGCCCGACAAAATTCATGAGACTCAATGACCTCCTTGACTAAAGGCAGGACCAACAACAGTTGGTGGACCAGGAGCCGCAGGGGGACCTCCAACCGGAGAGGCTGAGAGAGTTTTAGGATGGGTGGAGCGGAACCTCACTGTGCTCACTTGCACAGTACCTATGACCGAGATTGAGGATCTCCCGCTTTCCATGTAGACTCATGTAGTTAGGGTTCCAAAGACTTGGGTCCAACTTTTTCGGCATTTGGCTAACTCTTTCGTTCACTACGGCAGGGCCAATAGGCCCCGAGCTTAGATAGGATGGAATTATTATGCGATGAGGGCACTTTTTGTATATCTTTTAGGGCATAAGCCCCGTGATGTATACCAGATATTATATTTTGAGGCGTTCGCGCCCACCTACGTACTCTAACACTTTTTGACATATATATATATATATATATATATATATATATATATATACATCTTTTATTGTCTTATGGATCAAATGTTTTGCAAATGTATGTACATGTGTATGTATGTGCTTCTTTTTATGTGTGTGCAACATGCCAATCTAATACTTTCTTAGCTAGAGTATATGTCATTTGATTTAATCTCCTAGGAACATGGATATATGTAATGTAATAAAAGTAACATTCTAAGAGATGTACCCTAAGGAAACGTCGATGTAAAGTAGGATCATAAAGGAGGTAAACACCATTTAACTGGGACACAAAAAGCTAAGAATCTAAGTAGACCTAGAGGTGAGAGATACCATGCAACAAAGTGTCACAAAGCAACTCTATCATTTTGTTATACTCAGTCACATTGTTTGTGGCATCACCTAGACAGATACCTATGGAATATAGAAACTGGCTTTGAGGCATGAAAATCTCCCAGGCTACGGAAGCAAACCTCCAAGTGTGTTGGCTAGCATCGTCCGTGAACCCAAAGAACACCTTTGATTCACTTGACATATGCCACAATGAAAAACATGACATAAATAACGACATGTCCATAAAACAAAAAAGACAAAAAATCTGCATAAGAACTATACATATGTACAATAAGTCACCCAGGAGACCAATCTAAAAGTAATAATTCTTGAGGTAGAGCCCATTTCTAGGCTCCGTCAACGAATTTCCCTCAAATTCAACTAGATGATAAGCGCCCTTCTTTAAGCCCTCTTTCATGATGAAAGCTCTGAACCACATGGGTTTGAACTTGCAAGCCCCCAGGGGATCCTTGTCTTGGTCATAGACCAAGACAAGATCACCTTCGGAGAAAATATGAGGAAGAACAGGCTGATAATATTGACACTTGACTCATTTCTTGTGAGCCTTATTGACTAAGGCTGCATCATGGTATTTCTCATCGAGTTGCTCGAGATATAATAGGTGTTCCTCAAGTGGTGAAGTGTCTAGTAGTAACTCTACTACAAACTTTAAAGACTGGATCTGGAACTCAATAGGAAAGCGTGCTTCCAGCCCGTAAACGAGTTTAAAAGGTGAGAAATCTATGGAAGTATTTACAGATATTCGGTAGGCCCATAATGTTGATTACAACATCAAATGGAAATTTGACTTGGAAAAATTGATCGTTCATTGAAGAATAGTCTTGAGGAACTTATTCACATCTTCCACCTGACCATTCTCTTGTGGGTAGTAGGGTGATTAATTTTATTTCCTCAACCCAAGATTTGATGTTAACTCGGACATCATTTTGTTCTAGAAGTGACTTCCATGGTCAGGGAAAATCTCCTTTGGTATGTCTAACATTGCTACTATCTGGTTAAAAATGAAGAGAGTCGTTGTTTCACCATCATTGTTAAATGTTGACATAGCCTAGACCCAATTTGTGAAGTTGTCTACCACTATGATGATATAACGATGCCCCCTGGCTGAAAATGGGTGACATGTAGTAAAATCAATCCCCCACTTAGTGAGGGGACCAACAACAATAACGGGAAACATGGGAGCAAGATGTTCCAACATCTTCTGAGAGAAGATATGAAACAGGTGGCACTTCTTGACTGACTCAACGCAATCCTTGATTAACGTAGGCCAAAAGTAACTGGCTCATAGAATCTTTTGGCCTGTTTCCAACCCAAAAAAATGAACACCACATGCTCCAGTGTGGCAGTCGTTAAGAACAAGTTCTGCTTCCTCGTGTATAAGGCACCAGCGAAGAATCAAATCTACACCTTGACGGTACAAAGTGTCATCGAGTATGAGATAGTTTCTTGCCTGATGTCAAATTCGTCGACGCTCGTCATGGGAGGCAGAAGAAGGGCACTTCAAAGTATGGATATAGACTAGTATATATCAATATCAGGGTTCTGAAGATGTGATAAGAAAAATATCTCCTTTAATAATAGATTCTTTGGGCGTAACATCACTTGATTCAACCAGAAGTTTCAAAATAAGTTCCGCAAAGACCAATAAATTTTTTTATTTCGGGGAAACAAAATGCAAGTCAAATTCCTAGAGGATTACAATCCATATATTGATCTTTCCACTAATGACATGTCATGTCAACACATATTGAAAGGGATTCACAATGACAATGACGATGGTCTTGTGAATAACAATATAATGATGAAACCACTGGACAACATGCATTTCTACCAATGCAAGCTTCTCAACATGAGAATAGTTTAGTTCTGGCCCAACCAAGCCTCGGCTCAGGTAATAAATAAAATTATCCTCGAGCAGATCATCCTCTTGAACCAATACCATGCCGATGGTCAAATTTGTAGTGACCAAGTACAACAAGAAATATATTTTATAATCAAGAGGTCGGAGTAGAGGGGCAGATGTAAGGGATCATTTCAACGCTTCAAAAGAGAACCGAGTGGCTTCATCCCAATAGAAAGGGGATCCATTTTTCAATAAATGCATGAACCCTTTAGTTATCTCGATGTATTTTGTGAAAAAAATTTGAAGAAAGTTCTCTTTCCTCTGTAATCTTTGAAGCTAGGATATTCTGCATGGGGGAGGCAACTGAACTATCGCCTCAAACTTAAGAGGATTGACCATGATCCCTATTGTCAAAACTATGAAACCTAAGAGAAGGCCCGATGTCACACAAAAACTGCACTTGTTAGGATCCAATTGAATTTGATAGTAGTGACATCGTTCAAAGATTAGTTAGAGGTGTGTAGGATTATCAGCTATCTTGTGAGAGCATGATGCTATATCATCAAGATAAGCCTCGAATATATGTATAAGGTCATGGAAAGAAAAATACATGGCCTGCTGAAAAGTGGCTCCAGCATTATTCAGGCCAAAAGGAATCTTACGATAAGGAAATGTTCCCTAAAGACAAATAAAAGTTGTTTTATGTTGGTCTTCAGGTTTGATCTGAATTTGGTTATATCTCGAAAAACCATCCATGAATGAAAATACCTCGCAGCCTACACATTCATCGAAAATCTAATCAATGAATGGGGTGGGAAAATTATCTTTCGGATAGGCCTTATTGAAGTCACAAAAGTCCATGCACACACAAATCATACCCTTCTTTTTGTTAACTAGAACGGGATTTGACACCCATTGTGTCAACTGTACGGGGTAGATAAAACCAACTTTAAGCAATTTCTATACTTCATCCTTTATTGTTGTTTCTTTCTGAGGATTCACTGGACAAAGCTTTTGTCGGACCAACTTAGCGTCAGGATAAGTATTTATCTCATGTTCGACGATTCTTGGATCAATGCCTGGCATTTCCTTATAATAATTTAGGAAAAAACTTCGTGGAATTCCTTAAATACGTCCGTATAAGTTCAAATCTCTTCGAGAGAGTAGTCCGCTTTGACGAAAATATTATCCATGATGCCAGGGGTTCTGGAGATATCTATAGGGATTGTTTCAATGATACTCACCATGTTACCCTTGGCGTAAACTACTTGTGTAGCCAGAGGATTAATAAGACAAGACCTATCTCCAGTCATAGTCAACAGAAATTCACCTGCCTCTATTCTTCTTAACTCCAGGAGGAAATATGATCTGTGATGGAGATCATCCCAGGGTCTATTTGGACTAGTCAATGCCTCAATAATCGCCTCATCTGAGGGCCAGAACATATCTAAATAATCTGTAGTGGCGAGGGAACCTTGAGCCAAAATAATCTCGAGAAATGGATCTAACTCCTGTGTGAGAGTCGGATCGGGGTCGGTCGAAGCTTACTGGACAATGTTGTACACAAATTCTACCACAAACAAGGGAATGGCCATGCCAGAATGCCCTATTCCTTCCATCAAGGCTGATGGGGAAAGAAGAGTCCAAGGATCATGAAGGTAATTCATTCAGAATGATGACATTTGAAATATTTCAGCCCTAGGCTGGTCGGGGGCAGTCGATATATAATTGACATCGACGGAAGGGGCGGGTAATAAAAAGTACCCATTAATTATGGAAAGAAAACAAACCCTATGTTGACGATGCTAGGCTGAGGGTTATCAATCATATGGATCATGGATGCCCCCGATGAACGGTCAGGACAAAAGAAGGAAAACTGGTCAATAGTCATGATTCGGCCCTCGTGTGGAAACCATAAGACCCAAAAAATTGTGGCAACCACTGCATACATTGCATAAGTCCAACTCCTTCCTAACACAAGGTTGTATTCGAGAGGCGCATTGACCACTTCAACTTCGACGCACATGGCATTCCCTCTTAACTACATGGGGAAAGAAGGGATGATTCCATGTGGTCTGAATGAACGACCATCGAAAGAAGTAATCAAATTAGGTGACAAAGACAAAATGGATTGGCCAATGGCCTTCCAACATGCCAATTACATCATGCAAGTTGAGGCTCCCACATCAACAACGCTGCAGAAGATATTCCGAGTAAAAAATTTCATGGTGTAAGCCACTACTATCTAAAACGCAACGTGGTAAGGGAGATGAGGTTTCAAGTCGGTTGGATCGAGAACGATCACTCCCAGATTACAAGTCTCTGCATATCCCAAGGAAAATAACAGAGACTTTCCCTATGAAGAGAATCTCTAGAGGAACTCCAAATTATACATAGTGCAAGGGGTTTGTGCCAAATATTCCACCACAGAGTAGTTATGGGCAGCCCTAGCATTCATATTATGAGAATATTTATTGAACGCCCCTTTTGGGATGCGTGTCATTGTTTCTCCCACTATCTTCTTGATCTGGAGAGGAACAGGTGGGTTTGTGGCTTCTTTACCCTTTTCATCAGATTTCGTCATTCTATAATCTCCTGCCTTGGTCGCTACATAAGCGTCACCTTTCATCATATAAACATTCATGATCGAGGTATTACCAAAAGATGCAGGGGGTCCCTGACTTCCCCCATCTGCACTCGAAGAAGATGAGGCTTGAGCCATGTTTTTACCATGTGGAAATGGGTTCATCATCACAGTAAGATGTCAATACACCAAAATCTTCTAGGCCTCCACAAGTTGAGGGAACAGGTGAGTCGGGTGGTATTCCATGCAAAGGTTACACAGATACTTCGACTTTCGCTTCTTTATGTTTCCCCCACCAGCATTGTTATTAGGATTCTTATCCACTTTACCCTTCTTATTTCATTGTTTTTTCTTTCCTTCGAGCTGCTAGTTGGCCTTCAGGTTCATTGACTTCATACTGTGTACATCCAATGTTTGGGTAGGGGGAACAACCAAATCGGAGGTCTGGCTAGTTGTTGTATGTTGTATCAAAAATTGTTGCAATTGATTTGACAACATATCAGTGGACTTTCCTTGTGATGAACCAACTATACCATCGACATGTGGTCCATAATTTTGTCTGGCCTTGTCGAGGATGGACCATGGATCATCTGGAAAGATATCATAGAGTAAGCCAAACTAAGGGTAAATCAGTTCACGTTTTTTCACTCTCATTATCGCCTCCTCCTCTGAAAACAATCCCGAAGTTGCAACATCCTTGGATAAAACTTGCACCAAAGACTTTAGGAACCACTCCAGCAAGAAATTCAATGGAACCTATACCTTAATAAATCTCTTCCAACGCCACCATTCTCTGATGTGATCTGAGATATGATCAACCTTATTCTTCTCAAAGTTGGCCAGCAACTCGGTGTTGGCATCGTATATCACGGTTAGTTGGAAATGTTTTAGGAAAACCATCGCCAAGTAACTAAAGTAAGAATACCTTGAGAGGACAAGCTCAATGTACCATTTCGTAGCACCCCTGATAAGAGTGTGTTGAAACAGGTGCAACTGTATGGAGTCATCTCACAGCGCATTTGACGAGCACCACAAGTGGAAAGTTGTCACGTGATCACTCGACTCTTCTCTAGGCTTGCCTTCGAATTTTGGAATATCTGAGGGAAACTTAGTCAGCATGGGAGGGCAATGCAGATCATGAGAAATTTGGTCATTCAACAACCTTGACAAGTCTGGAAGATGTAACATTTCCATAAACGGTAGTTTGGGTTGGGTACTATGTACAATAAAAAGGGGACCTGGAGTTTGACTAGCACCAGGTTGCCAGGAAAAGTTGGGTTGCTGGCCAGGGTTCTGGTAGACAACGTGGCCTTGACCAGCGTACAGAAACTGTGTTTGTTGGGATATCATCGGTTGATTCCCATAATTGGACGACGTGGGTTGGGCGGGGATTTCTCCCTGCATTGTATTCCAAAAATTTTGGAAGGGATTTCCCCTAGCCGATTCGATGGGCATAGGTAATGAGCCTTGCCCGGGGTTCTAATGACCATGGAAAGGATTTCCCCCGACTGAAATCCCTTGCGAGGGAACTGATCCCTGCCAAGGATTCCAAAGTCCTTGTGAGGAGAAAACTCATGTACTTGCCCCCTATGTAGGAATAGTACCCTGCACAGGATTATGTTGTCCAAAACTAGGGTTTTCCTGGCCAAGACCACAGCTAAAGAAAAAGCGTTATTACCAAATGTGTCAAACAAAGAGAATGACATGGATCCCACTGGTGTAGTGTAAGACGAAGGTCCTAAACTTCCTTCTCCAAAAAATATGTAGTTAGAACTCGGCTCGATGGGATGCTAGAAAGCACCACCGAGTGAGGGGGACAGAGGAGGTATATGACCCCCACCATAAGGGATAGCATTAAAGGGGACTGAAATTCCCCCAGTAGACCCTTTCACATGAGCGTTTGAGCTCCCTTCCCCCATACCCATGGTCTGTAGGGTGGAGTAGGTAAGGATGGAGTTCGAATCAAAGCTGGACATCCCATATGAAAATGGAGGGCCCGTCGCACTCGATGTTTACGGAGAATTTCTCACTGCCAATGACAGTGTCTGACCACTGCATGAGGTAGAGGGGGTCAATACCACTGTGGTCCAGACAGGCAAAGGTGGTTTAGGAGGAAACATACCCCTTGTAGTAGTAGCCAAAACGAGAGTATGAGGACTCCCGAATGAAGTAGCAACATTTGCTTCCATGGATGCTTG
This sequence comes from Picea mariana, assembly GCA_032191745.1. Classification (NCBI taxonomy): domain Eukaryota; kingdom Viridiplantae; phylum Streptophyta; class Pinopsida; order Pinales; family Pinaceae; genus Picea; species Picea mariana. The sequence continues at coordinate 12,257 of JASDQU010310371.1, forward strand.
TAATACTATCTGATGCTCATAAGGTGTTACCCTCGAAGGAACAACTTGTACTAAGATTGGCACTGAAAATTTAGTGATCAGAGGGCTTTCTGGCCCGCGAGCTTCCTCTCCGAGGTCAAAAAAAATAGGTTCCTCCAGATTCGAGGAATCTCCTCTCGGAGCTATCTTGGGCATAGTTTCTGGCAGCCCGGTCACTTTGAATGATCCTTGTTGGCCAAGTCTTCACCGTAAATGTGGTGGTGGTGGCTCTAATGCAATCGGTGGCAGGCCTTGAAGACTTAGCAACTGGAGAAGCTCTTGATATTCCACTTTGTGAAAATATCAATGGCACAGTAGGGCTTTAACTAGCATTTAAAACCAAGCACACACTAGAAAAATTCCTATAAGATAAACCAAGCAAACCTCTATCTAGTTGGAAGAACATTTACATGAGCCAACACTAGAGAAACTTCTCGATGCAAGTGAAATTCGAACACGGAAGCACCCTATGGGTATAATCTACAAAGTGTGACCTGACATCTTCCCTAGGTACCCCGGTATACCCATGCAGTCACCTGTGTAAGTCCCTAGAGTAAAGGCAACTAAGTTTCCAACTCATAAACAATCGCTAGGCGGGTACAGTCGACAATCGGGTGGACCGCAATGAGCAGAATAAAAAGTCTAAAACCTATCATGGGTATCGAAATCAAGTGGTTCGGAAGACAATAAAGGATATTGAACAGATTCGAGGTCCACGAATCTCCGTAGGGAAATATGAGTGATATTATTCCCATGACAAATCCTCAATATGTGTTCCCCACTATGTTTAGTCTGACTTTGGAGGGGTTATCTCCATTGCCTTTCCTCACGTGACCTCGTGTTTATCCCCTGTGTTAGAGGGGGGTCCCGGATAAATTTCACATCTCTGGACTTTAACACTCCCTAGCTATGACTCCGATTTTTGTTTAAAATCCTTGAAGGGTTTCCTCTCCAACCTAATTCAAGGCTCTAACCCTAAACTAGTTGGTTGACCCTACAAACATAAAAGTCTAATTAATTTTAGATTTAGAATTCATTTTAAATGGCTTGTTTAACTCAAAGGATATGGTAGTGAAACTATTTGTGTTTAGGAGAGAATAAAAGAGGAGAAAAAGATAAAACTCTGAAAGAAAAATTACTTCTAGTTAAAAGTAAAGATTTACAACTAACTCTTTGTAACCAGCTTTTTCATAACTAACTTTTTCAAGATCTTTAAAAAGAAGACCTAAAATGAAATTTTGCTCAAATACGAGCTACTTAAGTTCTAATAAATCAGTATGGAACTTAAAAAATGAACTATTTTTCCTATCAAGTAAAATAACTAACTCCAACTACTTTACCAAAACTAAGAATGAAAAATCTTTTTCCTTTTTTTTCGAAAATGCTTCAAATAGGAAAAACTTGAAATAAATATTTTTTTCTCTTTTCTTTAAATTAAATGAAAGGGGGGAAAATAAATACAAGACAAGACTGAAATAGACCTTTGGCCCATTGTGGATCGCAAGGAATCAATAAAGACACCAAACAGGCCAATCAAAAACTCAAAGACTCGCCTAAAACCCTTTCAGATATAAACAAAAGAAAATTCAAAAACACAAGCAAATTGAAATCTAACCCAAGTTGTGACTGTAAAAACAAAGACTCTGAACACTGTCAAGAAACACTGAGAAGTACAAACCTCAATCAGGAAAGAGGTTGGCTGCCTCTTTTTCAAAAACAATTTCTTGAACCAAGTACGCTATTGTTGTTTCAACAGCCTATGTATGTATGCGGGATGATTAATAGACAGGGCGCATATGTACGGAGGATGAACCATTGTAGGGTGGGTACACCTCTGTAATTCCTCAAAAAGGAAATAAGACAGATAGATTGATTGGGCAGGGAGAACTAGTGTGGCACCAAAAAGTGACCAAAATACCTTAAAAGAATCAGAAGACTGAACATAAAATCGAAAGGTAGAATAACCAATCAGACACCCAAAATCCCCTAAAACCCTAGAGGCTTCCCCTAGTATGGTCACCAGTTCTGCTAGTGGGAAAACCCCCCCTATCACTATAGTAGGGTTCAAAATGTAGGGAGATAAATTAACCATCTAAAAGTCAACTACTTCTCTAACTACCCCAAACATACCCAAAATGCATATAAGAAAGGCAAAGATGAGAGGGATCAGGTAACTATACCTCTACTCTGCGTTCGATGACGATCCCCTCATGCTTGAAAGATTTTGTTACTGCATGCCTCCTCCCAAGGCTAGCCTACATTTAAAGATAGAAAAACAAAAATCTGCAAGCATGCAATTCATATACAAATTAGGGTTAGATGTTAGAATGTCAAAACATAAACCATTAAATGCATTCAATAGACCATGATTTGGGACATGAAAAGTACTTCTTTTATTAATAACTCAATGATTATACATTTACAACCAAAGACGACTACTGCTCCATGAACCTGGTCTGGGCTCCTCTTCACCAAGCTCCAAGTGCACCTCTGTATTAATTCTCCTCTCAACTTTCTGATCTCTTCTTGGGAAGTTAATGGGTTTTTGATGGAGGAAGAAAGGCTAATTGGGGAAATCTGAGGCAATTCTCACAAAAGGGTTGCAATTACTTGGGGCAAGGAGGGGATGTGGAATGGGAAGAGTTTCATTTTTCTTATGTCTAGATGTGGAATGAGACCCCAACACATCCTTTTATATGACAAAATGATGGTTATTCAGTTGGGTGACGGGCTATAGGCGGTGGATTAATTGGGAAACTACCCAATAGCCCGTAATCTCAACAAATTCCTTGCAATTTTTTATTTTTTGCAACTTTTGCAAGTATATGTGGGTTGTATTGGTGCAACATGTGTACATATGCAGGTTGTAGTGGTGCAACAAGCATATGTATGTGGGCATTATTGGTGCAGGGCGCGTACATCTTCAAAAAATGGGTTTTTTAGAAGAACAACTCAGTGATGGCTTGGAAAAAAAATGCAAGTAAGAGGGCCAAAGGTCAGCTATACATGTTTAGAGAAATTTAGGGTTTTAACAATAGATCATAGAGATTACATCCAAACAAGAAAAACATAAAAGAATGTAAACAAAGAAGACAGTCTGATAAAAAAAACTCAAAGTAATCTTCAATAACACAAAATTTACAATCCAATACCTCAGTCTTACAACTGAAAAATATAGAGCCCTGCTCCTAAAAATCCCTCGGCTCTCTATCCTCTGAAAACACCTCTCTTTCACAAAATCTAAACTGATCTATTTATACTGGATCAGTCCACAACTGTTAGGAGTTTGATCTGGCCATCCCATTGAAGGATTTATGTATGTACATCCTTCTGTCAGACACGAGCTCAAATCAACATGGGCCTATAGGAAAAACCGTCCATAGGGGTACCTCGGGCTGACAGTTCTGTCTCCACGGCTAGACCCTCCAAGCCCTCTATTTATAGAGTTAGTTGAGGTTTCAACAACCACTCCTTTTTCATTAAATTCCTTTTTTCTCGAGATCGCAATGAAGCTTAATGCCTAGGGGGAGGCCACATGTTGCTCTTGGATTTGTCATTTTATAAGCACTGAATGTGGGGCTGTCAAAGGCAGTTTCGACCCACACCACTTCTGAGCCCGCAATTCACTACCTTCTACTACGTAGCAATTTTACTATACCATAGTTTTGATTATAAGACCACTCAAGGATTTTAGTGCTCGGGCAAGTTGCTTCCCCACAATGAAGCATGTCCATTGATCTAGTCGCGTTCCGTGACCTAGAAAGCCCTGCCAATTTAGCGCTCCCACCAAATTTCATCTACATGCCAACTTTAGGATTATTCTAACCATGCTTGGAGATGGCGCTAATTTTGGCGCTGGACAAAAACACTTCCCGAAGGATGATCTGACATGGTGGCATGATGTCACTATGTTGACGTGTCATGAAATGAGAGGTGACATGTGTCGATGCTATATGGATGCCAGGTGTCAGGACGGATGAGAGTGCCACATGTCTGAACTGATGATTGCCATGTGATTTGGCACTTCAGAGATTAGGGGCGGTCTGCATGTAGAGCTGGAGGTCCGAAGTGAATGACGACAATCGATCTGAGGAGTACACGCAGTAGGGATATGTTAACTCCAGGAGAAAACTACTTCGGAGGAAAATGAGAGTAGGGAATTTAAAACTCCTGAAGCCCAGATTCCCAAAGAAAATCATGATCGTCTGATGGAGAAGGACGCATGGCACTTGATCTTTAACTCTGGGGCTTCTGCCTAGCCACTAATCCTCGTGAAATTTTTACATGCCAAATACACATGAATCGTTGATCTGAACTACTCCTGGGATATTCGTCGTTGGAAAAATAAACCCGCCCGCTGTTTGTATTTCAAGCTCGAAATGGGCTTCTTTTGAATGTTGCGTTTGGACGTTTCTGTGCAGCAAAGGACTTGGTCATCCTGTGACCCTTTGATGGCTTTATGTGATAACAGTATGAATCCTCCATACATTTTGCAATTATGTCATGATATGGGTCACAAAACCTTGGAAAAATGTAACTGAGATTGGAAATATTGTCAGAGTTATGGGGACCTGACATAACCATTGGTATAGAATGAATTGCCCCATCCTCCTGTCAATTCTCCTTTTTTTCTATATTTTCTCC
>JASDQU010310372.1:0-39105 GCA_032191745.1 Picea mariana
ACCCTGCGCGTCCTGGTTTCCTCCGGGCAGGACGTGGCAGGGAAAAACTTGGCTATTTTGAGAACAGGGTGACATTTGGCAGGGGATGCCCAGTGGTCCCGGTTTCCTATGTAGGCGGGACAACTGGCATCCCAAGCAGCTTCTCCATTTTGTACATCTTTGCTACAGTAATATAACAGGTCCTGCCTTTTTTATTTAAAAATAAAAATAAAAGAGAACTATATATTGATATTCACATATTTATGTATCATTATAAAATCAAGAGTTTGCCACCTGCCTTGTTATAGTTGGGAAACTAAGATAGGTGGCTATCAAAAATCAAGTGCAACTGTGACTGTAATTATAACTGACAAAAAAAATCAGAGTGTTCAACTGAACAATGGCCATGGTCGACTGTCTTACAAAGCTTGACAGAGAATTTCAATTCTCTACATAATTGACTAAACCAAAATAAAAGCAGTAACCTATGGGAGCTAGCTCGGGCTCGGTCGTCCATGGGCGTTGTAGGCTGGGACAAAAATTGTCCGCAAGTTGGGCACTGATTGCTTTTAGGAGCAGTCGTCATTGCGTCAAGCAGGAGGTCCAGACATTGTCCCATGAATTTCTAAATATGTGCATGGTCATCCATTTTCTGTCGCAGCTCGAAGATGAGTTGAAGGTGCTCGTCTACAAGTCGAATTGGGATGGGCGGAGGTGGCTCCTCCATCATATCTGCATCCACTGCATCCACTGCGTCCACTGTATCCAAGTCTGCATCCATTGCTACCATTGTTGTCAAAGGAGTAGCCACTTTCTAGTTGGGAGGAATTTCTTCGTCCACCACGCATTCTCTAGTGCCATAAAAATGGTTTGGAGTGTGGGCGTTGAGCAGGGAAATTCCTAGGAGAAGGCTAGGCAAAGGGGCAAAGTTCTCGGGAGGGAGTATTTCCTCCTTGAATGGGCAACTTCCAGGGTCATTGGTGGGAGTAGGGGTGGGGGCTAGGGTTGTTGAGGTCGGTTATGGTGCTGGTAGAGACGACTGGTGATTATGAGGGAAAGTTGAGAGGGGGGGAGATGATTGTGCCTAGTGAGGGAACTGTAGTACAACAGACCCCCTCTGGACTTGCCCCTCTCTCTGGGCATGGTGTGAGCGTTTAGGTGAGGCTTGGGATGGATGAACAATGGAGGGATGACTGTGGGCGGCCAAACAGGCAGGCGCAAGGCAAAAATGATGTGGGAGAGCTAGGAAACAATCGAGCACAGGGTGAAGAGAAAGTCGAGGAGCGGTTGGGCACAAAGCAAGGGAGGAATGAGAGAACGATCCAGCGCATATGCCTTCATAGCGCCTAATGAATTGATGTGGGTTGGAGCCATGAAGGTCGAGATGACTGCAAACCCGGTGCAGGTACACCCGACCTAGTTCGTGCAAGGCTACATTAAGTTTCCTTGGAGTGCCCAGCACACTTCCATCAAACCACAGTGAGTGCAGGTCATTCAGACTAGAGGGATGGGAGGCTAGCGGCAGGGATTAATAACTCCATGTGCAGCCTAACTCCACCTGGCTCCCATTGTGGTCCACCTGTCACCCCATCCGGGATTGAAAAAAATAAGTTTATAAAGGTAACAAAATCCCTTAAAAATTGTCTCCTTATACATAAAATTCTCAAAGTATGTTTTAATTCAAGATATTGATTTAAAAATATACAAAATTAAAAATTTTTGCCACCGTATTTTAAGGTTCGATAGACCAATTCAATCTCAGTAAGTAATCCCTTACCCTCTTAAAGTCCAATAAACCAATTCAGACTCACTAGACGTTAATCATCATCATCATCATTAATAAAAAAATGTCACACATCTTTATAATTTCACCCTTAATATATAAATTATAAGAAGAAACAACATATCACACAACTCTCACAAACCAATAATATAAAAGTTCACCAAGATACTATTTTCATACAACCACCAAAGTCATAACCCCACTTTATTAAATGCTAAATGTTTTATAAAAAAACAACTAATATAACTCTATATATATTTCCATACTAAGTCTTACAACATATACCCTTTTTGCATCATGCAACATGACTTCATTAATCGATCAAACTTGAAATTACACCAAGTACATGAAACATAATTATTACAAGCTGTCTTGACAATGAAGCAACAAGGTGTTTCAAACGTAACGTACTTGACTTCTCCGCTTCCATGCTTGTCGTGATGTTGGCATGGCAAACAATATTGGTTAAAGTTGAGAGTAAGTTAAAGAGGAGGGTGGACCTCTAATTCTAATTGTGTGGTCATTTCAAGTCTTTTATAATTGTACCTTAAATATTTTCATTCGTCGCAAATTAAGAGTAAGTTAAAATGGAGGGTGGACCTCTCCTCCACGATTCTAATTGTGTGGTCATTTCAAGTTTTTTTTTTATAATTTTACTTTAAATATTTTCATGGGTCATATTTTATAATTGTATCTTAAATATTTTCATTGATCATAAATTACATGGCTACTCCTTTTTCAACGGAAGTTCATCCCTTCTGGATGGTCATCCTGTTCTTTGGTAGATGTCACAAGATTTAGCATATTCCTTAACGTCTTTGAACAAAGTAAACCACCACAATCCTATTTGAAGTACTTTTTGTGTTGTGTCCTTCCCACCGCAGTGGCCTCCTGCTATTCCATTATGGATCTCCCATAGGATTCTAAGTCTCTCATGGTCTATTACACAGCATCTGATAATTCCATCGATGCCCAACTTTTATTTGAAATTGTAACTTAAATATATCAATTGATCATAAATTACATGGTTATTCCTTTTTATTGTGAAAAGGAATTTTCTTTCCAACACAAAGTTTTCTTTCAATCACACATTTTATAAGAAATTTGTAATTTACTAGATAAACACTAATGTTTTCTTTTCAATATGCAAAGACCCTTTAGTAGGGCAACAACATGTTTCTTTTTAATAGAAGATGTCATCAATAACTATTCCTGGGCTATATTACATAACTCCACACATCTTATAAGAAATTTGTAATTTACTAGATAAACACTAATGTTTTCTTTTCAATATGCAAAGGGGCAACAACATGTTTCTTTTTAATAGAAGATGTCATCAATAACTATTCCTGGGCTATATTACATAACTATTCCTAGGGTATATTACATAGTTCAAATGTTCTCCTAGGCTTCTGCCAACATTTTTTGAGTAATAATAGAAGATGTCATCAATATCAATACATGGTTATATTACATAATTCAAATGTTTTCCTAAATTTCTGCCAACTTTTTTAAGTACTTTACTTATTAGTTAATTTACTAACTAGATTAGTAAAATAATGTATTATACTATTTTTTTTATATTTATAGGGCAACAACGTGTTTCTTTTTAATAGAAGATGTCATCCATACCTAAGATATATTACATAGTTCAAATGTTCTCATGGGCTTCTGCCAACTTTTTTTTGAGTAATAATAGAAGATGTCATCAATATCAATACCCGGGGTATATTACATAGTTCAAATGTTTTCCCAAACTTCTGCTAACTTTTTTAAGTAATCTACTCATTAGCTAATTTTAATTTTATTAACTTTATTAGTAAATTTACTAACTAAATTAATAAAATAATGTATTATACTATTTATTTTTAAATTTATTTTTATGATTGATTTCTCAACTTTAACTGAATAATGTAATATAATATTTATTTTTATAATTGATTCCTTAACTTTTTATTTACCTATTTATCCTTATTTGTATCTAGTTTTATTTATTATATGATGATTTTTAATATCTACTTTTTATTTATCTCTTTATTTGTATCACTTTTTATCTATTGTATCGTGATTTTAATATATGTTGATTGTATTTTTTATCTTTACCGTGATATTCCCTTGTTATAAATTGTTTGTTTCGTTTCATGCTTAACTCACATTTTTTTTTTTTAACTGTAACGGTTATGATTTTTATTTATTTGAAAAAGATAGGAGGGGTCTTTGCCTAGGCAGCCCCATTTACATAGAAAATAGCCAGCGTATTCAGCTTTAGTGTTACAATCTTTTCAAGGAATTTGATAGTTGTTATCGTCATTGATAAGAATCTGCGCTTTTGTGAGGGTGCATCCTTTGTTTGCCATCTGGTCTGCTTCTCCATTCAGATTTCTAAGAATATGGTAGAACTTGTAGGAGGTGAATTCATGAAGGAGTCTTTTCAATCTGCTCAGAATTTTATTGAGGCTAGCATTGTTGAAGAAGTCCTCCGTATTTAATTTTTTTATAAGAAGCTCTGAATCTCCAAAGACTTGTAGGTCTTTATCTCCCTTTTCTCTTGCTATTAGGCACGCTCTAAGAAGGCCAAGAATCTCTGCCTGGTTTTTGGTCTTCTGGCCTAGACCCCAGGAGAAGCAGTCTCTTAAGATCCCATCCGAAGAGTAAATGACCCCTCCAGCGCCAGCGTTCCCGGGATTTTTTTTGGAGGCCCCGTCAAAAAAAATTGAGGTGAGTTTTTTGGATTTCCACCAGTTTGTGAAGCTGTCCTCGGATTCTCTTATTCTCCACTCCGGATTTACTGTTTGAGAAGTGAGGAGAAGCTTGCGAGGAGAGGGATCCAACAGGCTAAGCCATCTCCTTTCTTCAGGACGGAGCAGAGGATCTTCGTTGAAGTACTGATGTTGGGTTGTTTCCAAGAGGAGTGCTTTAGCTTTGACTGCAACCTGAAGAGGGGAGCAAGTATGACCATTAAAGATTTGGTCGTTACGAGCCAACCATAGCTGCCAGCAAACGAATTTGGGGACTGCTGTCCAAATTTTTTGCCAGAAGGATTTGGTGGGAATACCTTGAGGATAGATATTGTTCCAAGAGGCGAACAATGCAGCAACTGTGCTCTGAGGGAAGGCTGGAATTTGCAGGTCCAGAAGAGAGAGTCTCCATACTTCCTTGGCGAAATTGCACTCCAGGAATAAGTGTTGGGCTGTTTCAGAGTTGCTTCTGCATAGCTCGCACCTATGAGGCCCTGCAATTTTCCTTTTCTCTAAATTGTCTCTTGTAAGAAGTTTATTTTGCACCAGCGTCCAGAAAAAGAAATTCACTTTGGGGAGAGCTAGATTGTCCCAAACTAACTTCCAGAAGGTAGGAGGGTGACTGTTGTCCTTTGTATTCTGAAGAGCTTTGTATCCAGTTGTTGTGGTGTAAGTGCCTGACAGACCCTAGGCCCAACTATCCCTCATATGGCGGTTTTCAGGAGTGGAGCCTTCCAGCAATTCAACAAGGAGATTTTTTTGTGGTGTTAGCCAATCTGGAATGTCGTTAAGGTCCCAACCGACCCAATCTCCCCGCCAATACCATATCGAGATATCATAAAGTCTGGTTTTACCTGTACGAGTTAGCCATTCTCTGATGTCAGCTATGTCTTGATTCGCCTCCAGTGGTTCGCTCCCCATTATTCTGTCTTGCCAAATGTAAGTGCGCTTACCATTACCCGGCACTCTATACAAAGAATTGTTGAAAAACGTGCTACTTTTGCAACATAGTTTCCAAACTTGCGTGCTATTGACTGTGGGATTGAACTTCAGATTTCGATAGGACGAATTTCGGGCATATTTGGACAGAAGCGTATTGTTGGTCGGATGTTTGGGCTCGTGAGCCATTTTCCATAGTAATTTTCCTCCCATCGCTAGGTTAACAAGGGAGGGATCTCGGATTTGAAGGCCCCCCTCTGCTATCGGTCACCGGACCAGCTCCCAGTTTGTTAAATGCATTTTATTTTTTTTTCCTTTTCCACCTTGCCAAAGAAAATCCCTTAATATTTTTGCAATCTGATCCATAACGTTTCTGGGAGCCAATAAGAATGTCGATTGATAAATTGGGAGCGCGGCCAGCTGTGACTTAATTAAAATGACTTTTCCTGCGTTGGTTAACCAGTAGCCGCCCAAAGATGCAATCTTTGTTTTGATTTTGCAAATGATGTCTGACCAAAGCGACTTTCTGTTAGCTCCATTTGTTATAGGGAGGCCGAGATATGTTATCCGATCCCAGCTGACATGTCCTCTGAATCCCAAGATGTTCATGATATTATTGAGCTCTTGTTGTCATGTGTTCCAACTGTAGATTTCGCTCTTTCTCTCATTGATAAGGGCACCAGTGACTCTGCAGTAGCTTTTTAGGACAGAATCAAAGACTTTAGCTATTCTAGTGGATGCACCTCCAAGGAGCAGTGAGTCATCTGCAAAGAGTGAGTGATTCAGAGGAATGACATCTATGGAGGATTTTAGACCAGGAAGAGAGCCAATTGTTCTTTCAGCAAAGAGTTTTCTGCTAAGAGTGTCTGCCATTAAGATGTATAGGAAGGGAGAGAGGGGGTAGCCTTGCCTGATGCCTCTCTGGGCTTGAAAAAAATTAGAGGGTCGACCATTGACAAGGGGGGCAATCCATGGGTTATCGATGCAGGCATTTATAAGTTGAACAAAATGAGGCGAGAAGCCAAAGGAAAGGAGGACCTTGATGAGGAAAGAACGATTGACTCTATCAAACACGTTTGCCATATCTAATTTAATCAACATACCTTTCTCTTTTCGCTTTTTGCTGGAGTGGAGTGTCTCCTCGACTTGAATGACATTATCGAGAATGTTTCTGCCTTCCACGAAGCCTCCTTGGGGGCTGGAGATCAGCCTCTTGAGCATAGGCTTGATCCTGTTTGCTAACAATTTGGCCAGAATTTTATAGGATGTGTTGCAAAGAGAAATGGGTCTGAATCTCGCAAATGTTTCTGGATTGGATTCCTTGGGAATTAGTGCGAGATAAGTGGATTTAATTCCTCCACCGATCTTAGCTTTTCTCATAAACCCCTTTATCATTTTTTGAAGGTCTCTTTTAATAATATTCCAGCAGACTTTATAGAAATGTATCGTGAATCCATCCAGGCCCGGAGCCTTATCTGAGCCCATGGACCAGATGACTTTGATGATTTCCTCCTCTGTTACCTCACTGGTGAGGGCAGCGTTGTCTTCAAGTCTGACTAGGAGAGGAATATTGGCGAGGAATTCTGCAATTTCTCCTTCGGTGGCCTGGGTTCCCTCACTAAACAGGTTTCTGAAGTGGTTATCCGTTGCAGCTTTGATTTGGGTGAAGCCTTTGCTGACCTTGCCCTCTGTTGTCTTTATTTCTGAGATGTGGTTCCTTGACAGTCGGGCTCTATATTGTCTGTGGAAGTAGGAGGTGTTCTGATCCCCTGCCTTTAACCACAAACTCCTGGACTTGATTCTCCAGTATTCTTCTTTTTTTCGAAGGGATCGGTATGTTGAGGATTGGGCTTTTATTTCTTGTTCCAAAAGTTCCGCTGTTATCTCTTTTCTTTCCATTTCTGTTTGCAAGTTCTCCAGATTGTACACTGCTTCTTTCCTTGTGTTGATTGGAGTAGGGACTGGGTTCTTTATCCACTCCTTCAGAGCTTGTTTTGTGGCCTTCAGTTTTTGTTCCCACACGAAGCTTGAGGATCCTGAGAATGATTTGGCCCAGGCTTCTTTTACAGTTTTGTAAAAGCCTTCTCTCTCTATCCATAAGGGGCTGAAACGGAAAGGTAAGGGCCCGAGATCTTCTTCTTCCTCAAGGAGCAGCTGGATCGGCTTGTGGTCAGAAGTCAACTTGGGCAAAATTTTTGTTTTGATTATCTTTTTGTCCATAATGAGGGAGCCTTGAACCAGAAATCGATTCAGCCGAGCAGAAATATGCTCTGTCCCAGTTCTATTATTGGTCCAAGTGTAGAGGCCGTGAATGGGACTGAAGTCTAAAAGATCCCACTGTTGTTGAAGTTCTTCCACAAAGGTCAGCATCGGGTCTCTACTAATGGAGCCGCCTCTTTTCTCTTTTGATTTCAGAACTATATTCAGATCACCTGCTAGGATAATGTTGCTTGGGTTGTGCTGATCTAAAAATGTTGAGAGAGAGGTCCAACATTCTCGTTTTTCGGAGTAAGTGACAGGAACATAAAGATTAAATAAGGAGATAGTCAGCTTACTTGCATAATGTGTCAGCTCCGTGAAGATCCAATGTTGGGTTTCATGAGATTTGTTAAGCAAAAATGCATCTTCTGTCCAAAGAGTTGCCAGCCCTCCGGAAGAGCCCCTTGAACTTACTGCTTTGCCAGCACTCTTCTTCCACTTTGATTTGCTGATGTCTAGTAGCATTCGGTCTTCTATATTAGTCTCTTGGAGCATGAGGATATCTGTAGGTTCTATTTTCTGGAGGTCCATGACTGCTTCAGCTTTGGAGGCGTTCCCTAGTCCTCTGCAATTCCAAGAGGTGAGCTTCATGATTTACTTAAGAGGAGGGGGAGGGGCCTCCCCTTGTAGGCCTTGATCTGGTGTTTCTGTCGATGGACATTTCTATGGTGGATTGACTTCCTTGTACTTTGAGTCTCTCTGCTTCCTCTTCCCTTAATTATTTGCAGGATTTCCTGTCTGCTCTTTTGGAGGGGCGCTCAAAGGTTTCATCCTCTGAAGAACCAGCACTTTCCACTTGTTTTTTCCTTGTTATTTCAGCATAAGAGGGATTGGGAGGGCTGCCTTGTGAGGCCTCTACCTGTATAGATGCTCCCCCTTCTTCGTTGAGTGGAGGGGCTTATGTTTGCACCTAATTTTCCTTAGTCGCTCCTGCTGGGTTGTTCTAAGTGTTTTCTAATTCCTTCAGTGTTGCGTCCTTTTCTTGATTGTTCTTGGAGCTGCCTGGAGCTCCTGCAGTATGCCTTTTGCCATTTCCCTTTTTTTGGTGGGTGTTCTTTTGTATTATTGTCCATTGATCCTCGTTTGTATTGTCTGCTTGCTCCTCTGCTTTTTTCTTGCAGTGTTTGGCGAAGTGACCATGACCATGGCAGTATTTGCATTTGAAAGGGAGCTACTCGTAATCCAGTTCCTGGATGTGAGTCCACCCAGCAACGGTGAGCTTGATTGCTTCAGGCAAACCCTCTTCTAGGTCGACTTTGACGCAGATTCGAGCGCATGGGAACTGATCTTTCCTTGCTACTTGATCTATGTATTTCCTGAGCGCGTTGCCAATGATCTGGAAGGTTTTTTGGTTCCAGCAGTGAAGAGGTAGATGAGGGAGGCGCACCCACACCGGAACAGTAGAAGGTACATCCTGAGTGGGATCAAAGTCGGGAGACCATTTGTTTAAGTACAGTCCTTGTGGTCCCATGAAATAAGGGTCGTTTCTGAAAATTAGACTTCTGTCATCCAAGTTTTCGAAGACGAATGTGAAGAACCCCTTGCCCACAAAATAACTCTTGACCCCCTCTTTAATCAAGGGTGACCGGTTTCTTTGTGTCCAGTCCTCTACCGACTTTGGGGACAGCCAGAGGCCCATGAACTGGCCTATTAACCCTCTCTCAGCGAGATTCAGAGCAGCTTTGCATGTCTCTTCTTCAGGAAGAGCTACCATGGGGATCGAATCTAATTTCTTGACGAACTTCTGCTGACTAGCCGTGAGAGGGCGCTTTGTGGATGCGGCAATCAATGCTTTGAATGCAGTGATCTCCGGAGGCAGGTTGAGAGGAGGGGCAGAGCCCCCGCTGGAATCCATTGGAGAGTCTCTGCTAGAGCTCTACATCCGTGGGTTTGCGCAGACTAGCTCCCAATAGTCCAAGATCTCCGATCTGTCAGGCTTCGTCTGAGGAATCTTCTGAAAAGTAATTAAAATTTGACAGAGTCAATTTTCAGAACTCAGGGGCGCGTTTGTTTAGTCTTCATTTTTCGGTGCTTCTTTGAAGGATACACGGGAGCGCTGAAGCACAAGAATGAACCGAGCGTAAGGCCACTACTGGCCTGGCGCTCCCTTTGGGCAGTAAAGAGAGTGCTGGCTCGCTCTCGACACTCTCCTTGAAAACCTGCGAATTTAAAAAACACAACGCTCCCCTCGTCCTGTAGTCCAGCATCGGCGCTCCTTTTCAATGGAATCTGAGCGCCACACCCTCCACTGGAATCTTCCCCTTCATTAGTTGCACAAATGACGAGACAGGCTATGAAAAAACGGTTCGGCCCTGGTGGCCGACGGCCCTGGTTCCGCACGCTGCATCTGTAGGGTTTCTTAGAACCCTTCACTTTTTTTACCCATACCTTCTTCGTCGAATTATTTCCATTTAACTCACATTTTCATTATCACGCCACATTTTCATTATCACAGTAGTTGCACACACCACTATTAAAAAATCTCTTGTGTTTTCCCATGCTTTATCCTGATCACACTCCTTGTTAGTGTCATTATCCTTTTTTTTTTCAAAAGAAAATTTTATATTATATTAAATATAATATAATATTTATACATATGTTTGCATTGATAGTGGCAAAAGACATCACTATCCAGTCAAGAAACCATAGAGAAAGTCTAAGTGGCAAGAAACATCAAAGCTGGCTAGCTGTTAATTTTCGACACAAAAGCGAAAAAATTATGGAAGACCTTTTAAAAACTAAAACCAAACAAAGAAAGTCCATAGACATAGGAGAAAAAACCATCAGGAAAGAAACTAAAGAGAAATGAACTGAGTTGGGACCTCATGGTCATCCATCCAAAGGGAATATGATATCTTCCCACGGCAGCTGTGGAGGGCCTTTTTTGATTGGAAATCCGCTTCTTTGTTCGCCTCTCTATATATATGCGCAAAAGTGATGGAACTGAATAGAAGACAGATTTCTTCTATTCTTTCCTTCCAGGCATCCAGATTTGCCACCCTGAGAACATCTTTCTTATTGAGCCAGTCAATGACAATCTTTGAGTCACCCAAAACATGTAAATCGGATACTAACAATCTAACTGCGAGCGCTATAGTAGCCCATGCACCCATGAGCTCTGCTCTGGTGTTTGTTCCTTTCCCACAATTTAAAATCCATTTGTATTCTCTAAGATCATCTAGCTTTAGGACACCTCCTGCTCCACTTAAAAGGCCATTTTGTTGAGTTGCCCCCTCAAACTAGGCTAAAGTTTTATCTGCAGGGAAAGAAGGCACAAGATTCCGAGGGGTATTGCCTTTGTGTAGATTCAAAGTGAAACCCAAAGCACTCCTTGATAAGAAGACAATTATTTGCATTGAGGGCCTCAAATCATCAAAAATAGACTCATTCCTATCAATCCAAATATATCAACAGACATATGTTGGAAGTGCATTCAAATTGAAATTCTGATTAGTCCAATTTCTGAAAGATTCTACCACAGTATTACCAATCCATCCAGTACCAAGGCTCAAAGCCTTTTTGAGTTCCTCCCATACAGATCGAGTGAAGGAACAGTTTAGAAAAAGATGTTTGGTGGATTCTCTATCTTTTTTACACAAATTGCAAATACCTGGCCCCTTCCAACCATGTTTTTGAATATTTTTCCAAGATAAGATTTTATTTTCTGCTATTAGCCATATAAATAACTTAATCTTCAAGGGACACTCCCATTTCCATAAATTTATCCTCCATCCTCCAAGATTTGTATTCCACATAGATTTCGATAATGCTTCATAGATATTCTTGACAGAGATGTTTCATGACTTGTCGCCTCCAATCCAGATCCACTCATCATGTTTTTCAACTAAAGAGATGCCCAATTCAATCAAGGATTGCATCTAGCAGTCCCATTCCTCGGCAAGTGGTTCTGCCAGATCCAACTCGGCGTTGTTGATCCATCTTGTACCTGTTGCAGCCCCATTTCTTTGTCGGCTCGCTTGAAATAAGAAATGAATTCTTTTTTTATTTAGACAACTCACCAAATCCTGCGATAAAAAAGCTTCCTAACCCATGCCTAAGATCAGATCCTTTCCAACTATAATCGAGTGTCCAGAGCCAGGTTTCCAAGCCAGCTAATGAAGTATAATTGGCAAAGTATTACATAAATGTTTCCATGTCTAAGAGCCAAAAGGGTGATCCGGTTCCACCGATCGGAGCCAAGTCCAAACTAGAACATGCGGAAAATACTTATCATTGAGAACACTTTGCCAAATCCCATGTTTCATTAAGGCTCTCCACAAAATATTTGTTGCCAAATATCTGTAGAAAAGGAAAATATTACGAAGCCCCCAACCTCCGAAATTTTTGAGTCTAGCAATAGACATCCAACTGCTTAAATGATACTTCTTTTTGTGATTATTGTTAGTCCAAAGGAAATAAAAACACTATTTATGGATAGAATGAAGAACAGAGATCGAAATATGTGTTAGGGTCAACCAATAGACTGGTTGAGTCTCCAGGACCACCTTAATCAAGACTAAACATCCACCAAGGGACAACCACTTATTACTCCAATGTGAAATCCAAGACTCAAATTTGTCAATTAACCATTGTCAGTCAACTGCTTTATAATTATCAAGTTTTAACATATAACCCAAATATTTGAAGCCGTAAGCCAGATCCTTGCAAGGAAAGAGAAGAATATCCTTTATAGAACTAAGAGTTTCCAACTGGACCCTCGAGTGAAGTATGACAGACTTCTAAACATTGATAATAAGTCCTAAGGTGCAACAAAAGTTTTGGAGAATATCCTGTATAACCTCCCATTCTGAAAGGGTCGCTCTAGTCATAATCAAAATATCATCTACAAAGAGGATATGAAGAATTCTAATCATCTTGGATACCTTAATGCCAGAGATATAGCCCTCAGCTTTAGCTTTTTTGAGCGCCGGACTAAGGCCTTCCATAACCATTATAAAAAGAAGAGGCGACATCGAGCAACCCTATCTTAGCCCCCTGTTGCTTTTAAAGAAGTTTGTGGGCTCACCATTTATCAAAATTGCATAATTAGTAGATGATACGCAGGCCATAATCTGATTAGTAGTTGGAATACCAAAACCACTTTAGAGTAGAATTAGCCTCAAAAAATCCCAATTTGTACAGTCATAAGCCTTGTTTAAATCAAGTTTCAGAATTATAGCTTGCAATTTTTTACTTAATGCTATGTAAGCATTCTTGTGTTGTATTGATTGCATCAAGTATTTGCCTTCCTTTGAGGAAACCCAGCTGCTCAGCTGGAAAATATCTAGACAATATTGGTCTAATTCTCTTAGAAATCACTTTTTCTATAATCTTGTAGCATAAGTTGCATAGGGAGATCGATCGAAAATCACTGAACTCTGTAGGATTATTACCTTTGGGGATCAAAGCGAGAAAGGTGGAGTTTATCGGGTTGATTACCTTTCCTCAGATTCTAGACTCCTCCACCATGTCTAATAGGTCCTGACCAACTAGCTCGAAGAAGAATAAGAAAAACTCTACAGTCCATCCGTCAGGACCAGGGCTTTTGTCCTTTGTAAAGCCCCTTAGAATTCCTAGTATTTCATCCTTTGTGACAGCTTGTTCCAAAAGTCTTAGCTCCTCCTCTCAAACAATGTTTGGATACATTCTAACTGAATTAATCTGATTAACAATGGAATTTTGTCCAGTATCATTGAAGAAAGTTTTAAAAAACTTTGTTGCTTCCACCTTGATGGCTTCCTGTCCCGAATTAGAAACCCCTAAATCATCATTGATCTTCGATATGAATTTCTTGTTTTCCTTGTAGCTCACAAAACGGTGAAAGAACTTTGTATTCTTGTCACCACTTTTGATCCAAATTGCTCTACTTTTCTGGTGACATTACTCTTCCTTTGCCAACAGATGTCTCTTTCTCTCACTTTCAAGATTATAGACCGATTGGTCAATCATTTCTGTTGAGTTTTCTTTAAACATTTGTTCATATTTTAACACGAGGGTCTCTTCAATCTTTTTAAGATCTCTCATATCCCGTAGATGTTTTTCCTTAGCCCAACTTTTTACACGGCATTTTATAGTAGACAGTTTTTCCACCAATCTCTTTTGTGCACCTGTAATATTGACGAGACTAGGATCCATCCAAACATCCTTAACCAACAATTCAAAATATTCCTCCCCAATCCAAATAGAGTTAAGCTTAAAGGGATGTGGAACCTTTGAAAACCCTTGTCCAAGCTCGAGAAAAACCGGTGCATGGTCTGACATAAAAGGGTATTGAACCCATGTCCTAAACCTCTGAGTTGTAGCCAAAAGCTCCTCTACAATATAAAAAATGTCAAGTCTTTTTGAAATATTATCTACCCCTACTCGGTCGTTCCTCCAAGTTGGCATGATCTCTGATGGAAGTACATCAACAAGGGAATTTAAAAAAAAAAACGATTTGAAAAAGCCCGCCAAGGAGTCTTGTAATGCATTTTATCCCCATATCTCCATGGGTGAAGTAGTAAAATTCAAATCTCCCACAATGATAAAATCCTTTTGAGCTAGGATACCTGAAGCTTCCACTAATGCCCAGAAATATTTTCTGTCGTGACAAGGGCCGTAGACATTCAGGAGCGTAAGCTTTATTTTGTCCGCTAGGGAGTATCTTGACAATATAATTCCACCAGTACTTAGAAAAGAATCAAAAGTGAATAAGTTAGGATCCCAAGACGCAAGTAAACCACCAGAAGTCTCCACAACACTCACAACACAAGTAATCCATTCGGGCCTTAATTTATACAAAAAAAATCTTGCCTTATCCGCCGACACCATAGTTTCCTGTAAGAAGATAATACTCGGAAATGTATTATTTAAGAGTCTATGCAAGGAGGTTTATTTCAGGGGGACTCCAACCCCTATGATGTTGAGGGTGACTAAAATCATATCTTAGCCCTTGCTAGGGCTTTTAATCCTCTAAGCGCCCCAAGATCATTAGTAGTAGAAGTAGTTGGATTAGGGTTGGATGTGGGTCTCGCCTTCCTACGAAAACTACGTTTTTTTATTGGAGAAGCTTCAAACCCCAATCCCCTTGACCATGCAAGGTCTCTTACAATAGTGCAAACCTTCTCTAAACAGTCAGAAGAAGTACCTAAAATAGTTGGCCTCGCCACAAAAGTGGTACCTAGAAAGGTAGGTATCGGTAGAGGATTTGTAAGCCTATGCCCGACAGGTATAAGATTTGTTAAAAGGCTATCCAGAGCACTGTCACTGAGATCGGGTTCAACATAAACAGGGGAAAATTTAGTCTCTGAGTCATGCCTAGGATGACTAGTGGTATTTCTTGCTACCATTAATGAAGGTGAAGCCTCATGAGAACTACGAGGGGCATCCCCAGTTACTAGCTCAGATACGGGAGAATGGAAAGTGAAACATTCAGAGGCTAGATTCGGCCTTTTAGACTAGTCTAGAAATAGGATAGTGTTAAAATTATCCCGTTCCCATGTTGTTAATGAAGAATAAAGCTTGGGGCAGAAATGTTTTAACTTACCTATAAAAGTCGCATCCACGGGTGTAGGACTACCCACAGTGTAGAGTCCAGGAAATTCCATTTGTACTTCGTCATCCTCCAGCGGTGTAACACTATCACCAAGCGAGTCATATGCTAAATCTTTATTCGACAGAGAGCCATATACCTTTGTGCATTCCTTCCACAAGTGACATGTCCTTCTACAAAGGGTGCAACGGAATGGAAGCCCCAAGTAGTCCAAGCGCTAAGCAAATAAGAGGCCATGCCATTCANCATTCTCTTATTCGTTGATAGAAGGTCTTCTTCTTCAATTTTTAGAAAACGTCCAATGGAGTTTTCGACCGCTTCCATATCTTTTTTGTTCCACAACTATAAAGGGAGGCTTGGGAGGAGCACCCAAATGTGCTGAAAGCTGAAATACTCAGTGGCCGGATTGAAACTTAAAAACCATATTTTTAACATTAAGCTACCCCTATCATAACTCCAGAAGGTGTTAAGAACTTATTCAATGTCTTCAGGGCTTTTGAAGACGAAACCCGACCACCCTCTAGGCAAAGATAGCATCTCTAGAGTGTAACCCAAAAACGGGAGCCAGTTCCGCTTCACCCACTCCTCCATAGCAGTAACACACCTTGACTAATAAGTCAATCTGCCTACCAGTGCACAGAGAGACAAGGTGCAATATTCCTCAAGACCAATGTCCATATCAAGTAAAACAGAGCGAGTAAAACAGCTTCTATGGTCTTTCCGACCAACCTTACTCTCTTCTATCCCTAGGTCTGACTACCAGAAACTCGAGTGGCCTTTTAGCCAACCTCCTAAAACCTGGGATTTTACAGAAGAAAGAGAAGCTTTTGAGGGACCGATTGCAGAAACCACGGGATCAGTCACAGAGCTCTTCAGAATGTTAGCAGAAATATGCTTGTGACAAGGGTTGTGAGGTAGAGTAGGGAAGGATCCTCCCACAATCACATCAGCATTAAGTCTCTCCTCAAGGTGATGGCCTGAAGTATTAACTGCATGGAATGCATCCATCGATGCAAATAAGCCTACCTCCTCCCAATGCACCTTGTCAGCCGCACTCATGAGTGTGTTGACATCACGTTCCATTTGGGAGGGCACTTGTAAGCCATTAAAACCCCACCATAAGAAAACAGTTAAGGCAATAAAGTCAGTCAAGTCCCGTCAGTATTAAGGTAGATCTAGTGTACTAGAAGTTAAATAAGAGGGATAAGATAGGGACCAGGCTCCTGTACACAGAGAAATAAATCCCTCTACCACTCCCAACAAACTCGAAAATGTTCATTAAAGTCAAACCATTGCTAAACCAACCTAAGACTTAAACATAATAAAATAGTAACCCAATTCTGGTAGCATAAGAACCAAATCGTAGTGTTTTTCAAACCCTCGGAGAGCCATAGAAGCATTTCCTAACTCATTGACGTCGAACCCTCATGGTCTGCAACTCTGGTTTTTGAAAAAATCACCTTCCTGCCAAGTAACTGAATGTGTTGTAAATTTTTGTCTTTAGTTGAATATTTTATTAGGCATTTGTTTGAATGTAGTTCCTTTAGTAAAAGAAAAAACATAATTGAAATTTTGTATTCATTTTCAATGCCTTTATAAATTCTCTTATTACACCGAAGGTGTTATTTAAGGGGACGTTCATCTTGAGTCCTTCGTCGTTTGTCAAGAGCCTCTAAAAAATTGCCATATGTCATCAACGATGATGAATCTTCTCTCCACCCGTCATCTCCTTCATCGTCTCCTTCATCGTCTCCAAACTACATATTCATTGGCAGCCCCTTGATACTATGATCAGAATCAAAATAACCTCTTGGATGGGAAGATTTCACTGGTTTAAAACTTGTGGCATAACCATACACAGTGGACATGCAATTTCTCACCTATGAATAGTTGTGGCTATAGGTCTCACAAGCGCATGATTTCTACAAAGTTTGGCTCAAATTGTTATGCTCAAAATATTGGATTGTGGATGCATTTGAATTATTTTGAAATGGACCACTGGGTTTTATGAACTAAGAGTCCCCATACTCCATATCATCATAGCCATAGATTGGAAGAACAAATCTACAGACATCCTTCAAAGACAACTCCATTTGATTGTTTATATAGCAACCCTCTAATAAATTAGGCTTTGGTGAAAATGAAGGTTTTACTTTATTTTTTATATTAAAACACAATAATAAATCAAGGTTGTTTATACATGCTTTTATTTTCTTCCCACACATTTTATTACTACTGTCCATTTTTACAGAACACGAGTCATCAACAAAGTTAAGCTTAGCTTTCTTTCCTTTGATCTTTTTATCTTTTGCATCATAGGCATTGGCGGTCTCCTCCGCTGTGTTAAACGTTCCAAACCAAATTTTGTTAAAATAGTTGAAAATCAAGTTATATTGGCCCAACAAAGTTAAGCTGAATTCCATATTAATGATTTCCATTCGAATGAGAAGATGAGTTCGGAAGTAACCCGTGTGATTGACAATTTACAGAGTGACATGGGGAAGCGTGAGTGATTACTGTGCTCGAAATAACATGTTCCTTGTTGTGGTAGTCAACCAAAAGGTATCTTAAGGGAGGAGGAGAAACCAATATACTATATACCTAGGAACATACAATTGTATATTGATATTTGCTATTTTTATGGAAATAACATAAACGGTTTGTTCAAGGACAGAGAGGTGTTATTAGTCCCTGCCATGGGACTATAGCAATGAGTTTGCTTTTGATGTGACATTAATTTGCCTTTAACCATAAATTTGTGTATGCAATGTAATGTTTAACATAGGAAAAGAAATATATATTTTTGGATATAATAAAAATATTTGTGTTTCTCATTTCTAATTGGTTGATAGAATTGAAGTGTTATTGCTCCCTTCACGTCTTTCAATATGTAGAATTAATTACATAATCAATTAATTTCACCAATCACCACATCTAAATATAAAAAGTTGTACTATGTATTTATTATTATGCATTATTATATTTATATTATATTTATTATCTAATATATTATTTATTATTATATTTATTATCTAATATATTATTTATTATTATATTTATGAATATTATAGTTCCATTCAACTTATAGTTCATTATACATTTTGAATAACAAACAACCCTCAATTATTATCTTTTGACAAAAAATATTCATTACTTGTGCATTTAGTTATATTAAGTTTCATTGTTCAACATGTATTTCCCAACTAACTCGGCAGGGACTGCGTTGCCATGCAACCCTTGTTTATATTGGGTGATTAGCTACCTTACTGGCTTCTTGAATGGGTAGGATGGATTATGAGATTTTGGAGTGCATAAGATTTTGTGTGAAGTTTAGAGTTTAACTGAAGTAGAGGGAGGAAGACCTTTCTCACATGTAAATAGCATGTTATGTAAAACTTGTAAATGGCATGTTATGTAAAACTTGTACATTATTCTTTGAGATTAATTTTAAGTTCTATACTTAGTTTGAATGGATAATTTCACGAAAATATGTTTTTATTTTTTACTTCGAAATTGGGTAGAAAGAAATTATTAGGGGAAAAAACTTAATTTGTAGAATATTTGGACTTGGTCAAAATAATAGACAATCATTTTGAGTGGACATAGTTGATTGAGTTCATAGGTTCATTACATGTTGCTTGTAATTGTTGAAGAGTAGAAACACTTGTTAAAGAGTTTTTTAAACCATATGTTTCACAAGGTTAGTCAATGAGTCCATCGTTAGGGGATCAACTTGATGAAGTCTAAAACGTCAGGGGAAACTGTTTAAAGGCAAAGTAACACCGGTCTGGACAAAAGAAAGGAGTCATCGATGACTAATTTGTTTATGGAACTTTCCTGAACCATTTGCAAGTTCCTCCCACAGGCAGTTCTTTATCCATATTTTCCATGGCCC
This sequence comes from Picea mariana, assembly GCA_032191745.1. NCBI lineage: Eukaryota > Viridiplantae > Streptophyta > Pinopsida > Pinales > Pinaceae > Picea > Picea mariana. Next base: position 19,125 of record JASDQU010310372.1, read on the forward strand.
TAAGCAACATCATGATTCAAAAGAAGAGAAGAGAAGAAAATAAAAACAAATCAAAAGAAAATATATTGAAATCCCTCCTCTCCAACCTTTCCACTTGCTTTACATCCCTCGACCCATTGAATTGTGTTACATTCACACCATAGATTTTACCAACTAACATCATTTTCTTCATCAGAATCCAAAGAAATATGTCCCGAGATCGAATCCAGAGAAACCAATAAAAGGAGACTAAAACAAGAAATCCCTCTATCCTTATTTCTTGCACTCTATTGACAATCGTCAATGTCGATGTGCCATACTAGTGAGTCAAGCACATATTTATAGTTCAATTTGCATTGATGATTTGATCGATAGAGAGTTGATTTCTAAAGGTGCACACAACTACCGTGGATGTTTGTGTTGTGTGTATCGTCCATCTCACTTTTTCTTTTGCTCCAATATTTTAGTTAATTAGTGATAATTACGCCGAAAGGCGTACACCTATTGACAATGGGTACATTTAATAGGTTTTTAGTTCTTAATACGTTTTTAATGGATGAGATTAAATATGCCTAGAATATTCTTAGTCGTCACAATAAACGAATGGCTTTGATTTCATTCATTAACTTCCGAGCTGTTATAAAGACATCCGTTTATATGTTTACTTTTTAACATTTACCTAATCGGGTTTAAAAATTACTGTGTTCACTAACTTATTGCCACATCTACCTGATTAAAAAATATTAAGATATTCACACAGAGTAGTGGTCGTTTCTGTGCTGGCAGCGTTTCGTTTCATTTCTGTGATGGCGGAGTTCTATTTCATTTCTATGCTGGACGCGCTTCGTTTTAATATGCCTTTCGGCATTAATTAGCCACGTAATTGTGGCTGTGCTAGTAATAGAGGCGTGCTAGTGGCAATCACTACGGATCTAGGCTCTACGATGAGAAAAAAATATAGCAATAAATGATTGCTTCAAGGCCAAAAAACTATAAAAATGTTGGGTTTGGAGTGTTGCGAGTGGTTCAATTAAATTTGTCATTGTGAGGTGGCAACTGAACGCTACTAAGAAACTAATTATATGTCAGTTTCAATTTTTCTTCAATCCGACACCTCACCTCATATTAAATGTTTAAATAGTTTTGTAATAATATTTGTGATGTAGGGGTTGGTGATTGTGAGAATTCATGAAACATTCTCCACCACTTGGCATTTGTTTTTTGAGTGTGTTTTTTTTATATATATTTTGGGATGTATGTTAATTGCATGCATTGCCTCTTGGAATATGAATTTAGGTGATTGGGTATCTCCACGGTCCCCTCTTTATTTTTATTTTTCTTCTTTCTTATTAACACGAAGCATGCATATTATTTATTAGGGATAGGCAATAAGTAAGTTAATCATTTCATTAAATGGGGCAGAAACCATGTCCCAATGTGAATTTAGAATTCAAGGCATAAAGCATACACTATAAATTCAACATCAATTAGGTACATTGAAGATGATTCAATTCCAATATCTATTAAGGAAATCGAAGGTACCGATCTAAATGATGTTGCTATTGTTGTTAGTGGAGGTATTTTAGAATTGAAAAGTTCTCCAAAAATTAAGAGACACCATACACATAAATAACAAGTGTTGTGTGGCAACGTAGTCCATGCCAAGAAGGTTACAAGGTAAATTGTGAAAAATGGGGTCGAATTGTAAATGATGGAAGTGTTTGGTGAAAAATGTATATCACGAAAATGTTGTGTGCAACATGTATATCACGGAACATGGGGCATAAAATTTCGTTAGCGCTAAGGCGCGACCCTACGAAGAGATAATTTGTTAAGTGTTGAAAGGAATGGAGGAACTGTAGATGACGCAAGTTTTGGGTGCAAGATCTATAATAACGCGTCGAAATGTAAATGACGGAAGTGTTTGGTGCAAAATGTATATCACGGAAGTGTTGTGTGCAACATGTATATCACGGAACATGGGGCATAAAATTTCATTAGCCCTAAGGCACGACCCCGTGGAGAGATAATTGGCTAAGTGTTGAAAGGAACTGTGGTCAGTCAAGCTCATGATGTGACGATATAGCACCAATCGACGAGTTCGAAAAAAGTTAGGTTCAAGTTTAAATATATTTATTAAAATTGTATTTATATTAATGTATCGTAATAGATAATTTGTGGTCCAAATGCAGACCATGTTCCAATATGTGGAGGAATTGCAGACCACAGAAGTTTTTGGTGCAAGATGTATACAGCGGAACTGTAGATGACGCAATTTTTGGGTGCAAGATCTATAATAACGCCAACCCATGGGTCGAGTGAACCACTGAGTTGTCACGAGTAGAAGCAGAATATATATACAATTTGATAGGCGGAACCTTACGTCTCCTCAGGAGCCCTTGTGACGAGTGTTTTTCCTCTCTACTATATTTCTCGTTACTTAGTCGTTTTTCCGAAAATCTCCCAATGGGCGCGTTGGTGGATGGACCGATTCACATTTGCGCTTGTGCTTTTATATTGTGACTCTGATCAACCGCTAACATCCAATTTGAATAGCGGAAGTGTTTGGTGCAAAATGTATATCACGTAAATGTTGTGTGTAACATGTATATCATGAAACATGGAGCATAAAATTTCATTAGTGCTAAGGCGTGACCCCGCGAGAGATAATTGGCTAAGTGTTGAAACGAACTGCGGTCAGTCGGGCTCGTGATGTGACGATATAGGACCATCAATTTAAATTGTATTTATATTAATGTATTGTAATAGATAATTTGTGGTCCAAATGTAGACCATGTTCCAATATGTGGAGAAAATGTAGAGCATATAATTTTTTGTTGCAGGATGTATACAACAGAACTATAGATGACGAAAGTTTTGGGTGCAACTGTAAATGACGGAAGTGTTTGGTGCAAAATGTATATCAGGGAAGTGTTGTGTGCAACATGTATTAAGTATATTTATTAAAATTGTATTTATATTAATGTATCGTAATAGATAATTTGTGGTTCAAATGTAGACCATGTTCTAATATGTGGACAAATTGTAGACCACGAAAGTTTTTGGTGCAAGATGTATACAGCGGAACTGTAAATCACGCAAGTTTTGGGAGCAAGATCTATAATAGCGCCAATGCGGGGGTCGGTCGAGCTCTCGTAAATTGTTGTTGATTAAGTTTTTTTGGTTGTCAATCGCAATAAGCGAAATACTAAGTTGTCACGAGTAGAAGAAGAATATATATACAATTTGACAGGCAGGGCACTAAGTCTCCTCAAGAGCCCTTGTCACCCCATTTTGAAGCCCGTGCAATCATTTTTCCTCTACTATCTTTCTCGTTACTTAGCCGTTTTTTCAAAAATGTCCCAATGGGCGCTTTGGCGGATGGACCGGTTCACATTTGCGCTTGTGCTTTTATATCGTGACTCTGACCAACCGCTAACCATTCGATGCCTAGCCACTTTTCAAATCGCGGATTTCTGGATAGGCGAGCTTTATAACCGATATCGAATTGTATATGATGCAAGTGTTTGGTGCAAAATGTATATCACAGAAGTGTGGTGTGTAACATGTATATCATGGAACAGGGGGCATAAGAAATCGATAGCGTCAAGTCGCAACAAATTGTAGAGTACGAAAGTTCAGGTTCAAGTCTAAGTATAGTTATTAAAAATTGTATTTATATTAATGTATGGTAATAGATAATTTGTGGTCCAAATGTAGACCATGTTCCAATATGTGGAGGAATTGCAGACAACAGAAGTTTTGGGTGAAAGATGTATAATAGCGCAGACCTGAAGGTCGTTGTTGAATACATTTTTTTGGTTGTTAATGGAAATAAGCGAACCACTGAGTTGTCACGAGTAGAGGCAGAATATATATACAATTTGGCAGGAGGGGACTTACATCTCATGGGGAGCCCTTGTCACGACCATTTTTCCTCTCTACTATCCTTCTCGTTACTTAGCCATTTTTTAGAAAATGTCCAAATGGGCGCATTGGAAGATGGACCGGTTCACATTTACGCTTTTGCCTTTAAATCGTGACTCTGACCGACCGCTAACATCCACTTTGAATGACGGAAGTGTTTGGTGCAAAATGTATATCACATAAATGTTGTGTGCAACATGTATATAATGGAATATGTGGCATAAAATTTTGTTAGAGCTAAGGCGCGACCCCGCAGAGAGATAATTGGCAAAGTGTTGAAAGAACAAACTAATATGAAGTCATAGGATCATTAATTTAAATTGTATTTATATTAATGTATTGTAATAGATAATGTGTGGTCCAAATGTAGACCATGTTCCAATATGTGGAGGAATTGTAGACGGCTCTCGTAAATCGTTGTTGAATAAGTTTTTTTTTGTTGTTAATGGCAATAAGCGAACCACTGAGTTGTCATGAGTAGAAGTAGAATATATATACAATTTGACAGGTGGGGTATTACGTCTCCTCAAGAGCCCTTGTCACCCTATTTTGAAGCTCGTACGACCGTTTTTCCTCTACTATATTTCTCATAACTTAGCCATTTTTTTGAAAATGTCCCAATGGGCGCTTTGGCGAACCGACCGGTTCACATTTGAGCTTGTTCTTTTATATTGTGACTCTGACCAACCGCTAACCATTCGATGCCTAGCCATTTTTTAGATCGCGGATTTCCGGATAGGTGGGCTTTATAACTGAGGTCGAATTGTATATGACGCAAGTGTTTGGTGCAAAATGTATATCATGGAAGTGTGGTGTGCAACATGTATATCACGAAACAGGGGGCATAAGAAATCGATAGCATCAAGTCGCGATGAATTGTAGAGTACGGAAGTTCAGGTTCAAGTTTAATTATATTTATTAAAAATTGTATTTATATTAATGTATAGTAATAGATCATTTGTGGTCCAAATGTAGACCATGTTCCAATATGTGGAGGAATTACAGACGACGGAAGTTTTGGGTGCAAGATGTATACAGCAGAACTGTAGATGACACACATATTGGGTGCAAGGTCTATAATAGCTCCAACTCGGGGGGTCGTTGTTGAATATGTTTTTTTGGTTGTTCATGGCAATAAGAGAACCACTGAGTTGTCACGAGTAGAGGCAGAATATATATACAATTTGACAGGCGGGGCCTTACGTCTCCTAGGGAACCCTTGTCACAACTTTTTTTCCTCTCTACTATCTTTCTCGTTACTTAGCCGTTTTTTCCGAAAATGTCCCAATGGGCGCATTGGCGGACAGACAGGTTCACATTTGCGCTTGTGCCTTTAAATCACGACTACGGCTGACCGCTAACATCCACTTTGAATGACGGAAGTATTCGGTGCAAAATGTATATCACAAAAAAGTTGTGTGCAACATGTATATAACGGAATATGGGGCATAAAATTTCGTTAGCTCTAAGGCACAACCCCGCGGAGAGATAATTGGCAAAGTGTTGAAAGGAACTGTGGTCGGTCGGGCTCATGATGTGACGATATAGGACCATTAATTTAAATTGTATTTATATTAATGTATTGTAACAGATAATTTGTGGTCCAAATGTAGACCATGTTCCAATATGTGGAGGAATTGTAGACCACGAAAGTTTTTGGTGCAAAATGTATACAGTGGAACTGTAGATGATGCAATTTTTGGGTGCAAGATCTATAATAACGCATCAAAATGTAAATGACAGAAGTGTTTGGTGCAAAATGTATATCAGGGAAGTGTTGTGTGCAACATGTATATCACAGAACATGGGGCATAAAATTCCATTAGCACTAAGGCGCGACCCTGCGGAGAGATAATTGGCTAAGTGATGAAAGGAACTGCAGCTGGTTTGGCTCGTGATGTGACGAAATAGGACCAATCGACGAGTTCGAAAAAAGTCAGGTTCAAGTTTAAATATATTTATTAAAACTATATTTATATTAATGTATCGTAATAGATAATTTGTGGTCCAAATGTAGACCTTTTTGCAATATGTGGAGGAACTGCAAACAACAGAAGTTTTTGGTTCAAGATGTATACAACGGAACTATAGATGACGCAAGTTTTGGGTGTAAGATCTATACTAGCGCCAACCCGGGGGTCAGTCAAGCTCTCGTAAATCGTTTTTGAATACATTTTTTTGGTTGTTAATGGCAATAAGAAAACCATTGAGTTGTCAAGAGTAGAAGCAGAATATATATACAATTTGACGAGTGGGGCCTTACGTCTCCTCAGGAGGCCTTGTCACGACCATTTTTCCTCTCTACTATCTTTCTCGTTACTTAGTCGTTTTTTCGAAAATGTCCCAATGGGCGCGTTGGCGGACAGACCGGTTCACATTTGCTCTTGTGCTTTTATATCGTGACTCTGACCGACCGCTAACATCCACTTTGAATGACGGAAGTGTTTGTTGCAAAACGTATATGACAGAAATGTTATATGCAACATGCATATCACGGAACATGGGGCATAAAATTTCGTTAGCGCTAAGGCGCGACCCTGCAGAGAGATAATTGGCTAAGTGTTGAAAGGAATTGCGGTCAGTCGGGCTCATGATGTGACGATATAGGACCATTAATTTAAATTGTATTTATATTAATGTATTGTAATAGATCATTTGTGTCCCAAATGTAGACCATGTTCCAATATATGGAGGAATTCTAGACCACGAAATCTTTTGGTGCAAGATGTATACAACAGAACTATAGATGACGCAAGTTTTGGGTGCAAGATGTATAATAGCGCGTCAAACTGTAAATGACGGAAGTGTTGGGTGAAAAATGTATAAGATGGAAGTGTTGGGTGAAAAATGTATATGACGGAAGTGTTGGGTACAAGATGTATATAATGGAACACGCAGGATAAGAATGCGATAGCGCTAAGTTGGGATGGCGCGGTGAGATATTTGGCCAAGTTTTGAAAGAGAGGGTCATCGATCGAGTCCCTAATGTGAAGATATAAATGGAAATGAGGATTTGATAGTCCGCTAACCGATCGACCCACGGACAATCCAGGAGTCCAAGAAAATCAAGTTCAAGTTTAAATGGATTTTTTTTATGTTTATTTAAAATCAGGAGCCCAAGAGAGTCTGGGTCAATTTTAAAGGGATTTTGTTTATGTTTATTTAAAATGTATCCATATTAATGTATCGTACTAGATTATTTGTGGTCCAAATGTAAATCATATTCGAATTTAAATGGTGTTTTGGGCTTGGATTTTTTTTCTCAAACGTACAAGGAACATGACTTTACATTTTGTATATCGAAGAATATTTTGAAATATAGGAAGTTGCAATACATGCACAATATAGAATAGGAACATGTACAACAAAATGAGTTAATTTTAGGAAGAAATACAAATTCCAAATAACAACACCAAACATTTCATATCATCATTGAATAACCCGAAATATTTATATTTAGCTAAACTGGGTCACAAAATACATTTGAGAATATTTCCCCCAAAAAAAGTTGTCTTCGAATTTGCTAAAAAAAACTATAGGTCAGTACATATTCTGTGAAATAAAAATGTGTTTGCCAGAATGAATTCGATTGCGACTGCCACCGACTACGAAGAAAAGATGTACAAGAATGAAGTTTGCATAAAGAAGAAAGTTGACGATGGAAAACAACAAAACCTAGAAAGAAGAAAGAGAAAATTGTCAGAACTGGATTACAACTTTGTTAGAATAAGTGGATGAAGATAGAAGAATGTAACAAGTATCAACTTACTATGATGGTATGCCATGGCTTGTCATTTTTTCGTTGATGTCCTTTTATGGCTTTCCTCAGCTTTGACCTTCATTGGTAATCTGGTCGACAGCTTTTTTCAACCATTCTTCGATGTAGCTCCTCATGGGCGCCATGTTCAATTCATGTTGGATTTTTATATTGAAGAGTTCACTTTCCAAGTCCCTTGGATCAATAGACAAGTTGTGAAATGCTTCTTGAATATTTTTGTTTCTAATTGCATAACCGACTAGCCAAGTTTTCACGTCATCTTCACCATATTCAAGAATGCCATAGAAATTTTCAAATGACAGTCATTTATAGATATGAACTTGATCATCAAATGCTTGTTTGGTTAAAAACAATGAGTTTAATATCAATTTCAGGTCATGGACTTCATTGGTGTTGCCAGCTAGATCTATCTCAGTTAGCTTCTTGAATAGTTTGTCTCTTTTAGATATGGTCTGGCTACATTCTTGAACAATACCAATCATGTTCTTTACCTTTTCTTTCCAACATGTGTTTAGCTGGTCTATTCGATCTACGGAAGGGAGATCCTCTTGTCTTCTTCTGGATTCTGTCATACCGGTAACTTCAAAACCAAATGGTAAAACTGCATTGAGATAAAAACCTTGCTCATTCTTGAGATCTGCTTGCAAATACACATGAAAAGCATGCGCTCTTGTTCCAAAAGAGACCATCTTCTTTGACATCTCCCAAGTTTGTGTTATTAATTCCATTCTTTTCTTTATATTCTTTTCCACATAGTCTCGGGCCGATGTGAGAATTCTTATTGATCCTTTTAACTTTGGCGCAAGTGTGGTGGACCCAACGATTGCCAAAGGAGTAGCAAACAATGGAAGAGGCATTAGAGTTGCCTCCAATTCTTTGATTCGCGTCTTTAACATGAGGTTCTCTATTTCAAGGCCGCTAATAGAGTTATCTACAGCATCTCCAGTTGATTGGTGCATCTTGGATATCTGGGAAGGGTGCAAGTTGTGTAGGTTGAACTCTGAACGAGATGTGCCTTTCTTATTCTTTACATCTTTGTTTTCAATAATCAATTTTTTTGATTCCCTGTCAAAAACAACGCTCTGAAATGCAAAAGACTCTTCTTCGTCCAAAGTATATATGCCAAGTATGTCCATCGTGGGCTTGTGAGGAGAAGTGTTGTCTAAGTGATCGTCGTCAGGGAACAATTTTTCAATGTCAATTTCTAGTTCCATATCCTCGAGGCAGAGATCGTAGATATCAATTTCTCCCCTCGGTCCCTCCTATTCTTGGACTATTGTTTTTCGTTTTTTGCCCGCAAGAAGCTTGTGACAACTTTCAATTTTTCCAGAGGGAGGTTTCTTATCTCCTCTTCCACCTGAAGAACTATGTGTGACTTTGTTACTTGGGTAAGTCGTTGGAGTACTGCCACGAGATGTTGTGGTCTTGGTTGTGGCAGTCGGGGATTGGTCACATTTTTCACTCGGGAATTTTCAGTTCTGCTTGTGTGAATCATTGGTACTGGTTCAGAGTCCATTCAGGATAGTGTAAGTGAAAGAATTGTTGAAGTGGTTCCTGACCATGAAATCTTGGGCTTTCCAAGGCACAGACATGAATTGTCCTTTTCTTTTTCCAACAAAAAAAAAACAACCAGTAGATGTACTCCCCTACTATTCCAACAAAAAACATTGTAGCAGATATGTGACATGGAAGGAAGTAAGGATTTTTTTTAGACCCAAAAATCCTTATAACATTATAGTTCTCCATTTCTTCTACTGTGTCCCTCCTATCTAGGAAGATTGTCGGTTGGCCAGAGAACTGAGAGAAATACCTTCCAAATATCAACTCTTTNTTGAAGACCTTATAAAATAGCTGGCAAGTGTCGTGTCTCCATAATTTCTAGTGCGAGAATGCTAATGGGTCAAATTCAGATTTCATCTTCCTACACATAGATAGTACAGGAAATGGATAGCAATTCGGCACGACGAAAATTAAATAAGGTGGCATAAAGAATTTCTTTTGCCTCCTGTATTGCAATAACTAGGAAGAGTTTTGAATGGAAATCATCTTGGGGCAATGGAAGATGGTTTCTTTCTTGACCATAAAATATAAAATATACAGAAGCATTTGAGAGATGCCAGTTGCACTTGCTTGTCTCGTTGTCATCGTGAAAAGGAATGCAATCTACTGAAAAAGGTTTTTACATGCACTGACCTGTGATATGGCCATGTCTCGGGGAGCGGGCGTTGGCTCCTGTAATAACTTCGGCAAGAGGTCTAGTTCATTGCCATGTTTCTTTAAGAATTGCATGCAATTCTCGCCCTTGAAAGTAGGCGTTGGGTCGGCAAGTGTTAACATCTTTCGAAATAATTTAGGCGATAGGGAGATTTGGAAATGGTCGTCCATCTGGACAATCCGTTGGTTCAGAATATAGTTCTTGCCGCGGCACGTGACCAAGACCTTAAAGTTAAAAATAAATAAATAAATAAAAACGTTAGTCCCCATGCTCGAAAATATTCAGGGTATCTCCACAGACATGGTGTCAAGTTGCATCCATAAGGTGATGAAAACCTTCCTTTTATCCTTATTGTATTTAAATATGCTTTGGTACTTTTTTTAACCTAGGAGCATGTGTTGGAATTGTAGATCACCCAAGTTTCGTATGAAAGATGTATACTCAGAACACGGGGAATGAAAGTTCGATAACGCGTACCCGGGAACCCACGGCCATAAAATTGGCTAAGGAAACGAAAGCGCTCGGGCGGACTCCTGATGTCAAGATATAGATGGATATACAATTTGTGAGTTTGATAAAGAGTGAGGCTTGCGAGTTGGAGGAGTCTGGGGTCGAATTGTAGATAACCAGAGTTTTGGATGCAAGATGTTATCCGAACATGGGGCATGGAAGTTCGATAATACATTGGGGGGAAACCCGCGGTCATAAAATTGACTAACTATTGAGATGAAGAGGGAAATATATCAACAGATGTTGGGAAAAATGAGTCGCAAGTTTCGAGTCCAGGTCAAATTGTAGATCACCGAAGTTTCGGGCACAAGATGTATATCATGCACACGGGGTATGAGAGTTGGATAGCGCCCACACAGGAACCCGTAGCCATAAAATTCGCGAACTATGAAAACAAACGACGGTCGGTCGGACTCGTGATGTAGAGATATAGATGGACATGAAATTTGCCACTCCATCGTCTGGGAACCCGCGAGCATAGACATGGATCACCCAAGTTTTGGATGGAAGATGTATAATCGCAACACAGGGAATGAGATTTCAATAACGCGTAGCCATGAACCCGCGGCCATAAAATTGGCTAAGGAAACGTAAGCACTCGGTCAGACTCATGATGTCAAAAACAGATGGATATACAAATTGTCAATTCGATAAAGAGTGAGGCTTGACCTTTCGGATAAGTTTAGGATAGGAGGGTCATGCACTTAATTTACTTGGGTCAATGCTACCTTTACTTTCTGGAATTCCCATATTGATAAGCTACATTCGAACTAACTCTCTATCATCTTGAGACCCTACCTCACCCATCGGATGGATGAGCGACTTCGTTCCTTTTCTCTAGTGAATTTACCAGTTTCAATTGCTAATTTCAATAGTAAATCAATTACCAAAAAGGGGAATCTAAGACGAATCTCTTCCCTACCTATCTATCACAATTTTGTTCCTCACCCACAACGGGACGCACTAACTTTGTCTAACCCTTATTGGGTAAGGCAAGTCCCTTTTTTAGCCCACTCATTTAAGTGACAATGTATGAAAGTGACTTTGGGAAAGATTAAGATCAATCTTGCTGAAAAACTTGGAGTCTTTGAGCTAATCGAGCAGATCATCAATCCGAGGGATGGGTTACTAGTTCTTTATTGTGATTTTGTTCAAGGCTCTGTAATCAATATAGAGTCTCCATGTCTCATCCTTATTCTGAACCGACACAATAGAGCTCCCATAGGGTGAGGAGCTTGGTCGAATGTGTGTTAGCTTCTGAATCTTGATCTTGAGCCCGACAGCCCTGGAGTCTATCTGTCAGTTTGTATATCACAGAACTCTGAGTGTTGTTTGGACGACATAGAACAATAGAAATGCAATGTTGAGCCAGCCAGCCCACAAGTTTGCCTATCAATTTGTATATTGTGGAACTCTTGTGTGCTATTTCTAGGACACAGAACAATAGAGGCCCAATTTTGAGCCTGCCAACCCGAGAACCCGCAATCCAAAAAGTGGTTAAGTATGGAATGTGGGATGCGTACATGCTCTATAAAATTGGCTAACTGTTGAGACGAACAGAAAAATATATCAACAGATGCTTTGAAATATCAACAGATGTTGGGAAAAATGAGTCGCAAGCTTCAAGTCCGGGTCAAATTGTAGATCACCGAAGTTTCGAGCGCAAGATGTATACCACGCACACGGGGCATGGGAGTTGGATGGTGCCCACATAGGAACCTACGGCCATAAAATTTGCGAACTATGAAAATGAACGGCAGTCGGTCAAACTCGTGATGTAGAGATATAGATGGACATGAAATATGCCACTCTGCCATCTGGGAACCTGCGAGCATAGACATGGATCACCCAGGTTTTGGATGGAAGATGTATACTCGCAACACTGGGAATGAGAATGCAATAACGCGTAGCCGGGAACCTGCGGCCATAAAATTGGCTAAGGAAACGTAAGCGCTTGGTCGGACTCATGATGTCAAGATACAGATGGATATACAAATTGTCAATTCGATAAAGAGCGAGGCTTGGGAGTTCAAGGAGCCCAAGGTCGAATTGTAATGGGCATGGAAGTTCAATAATGCATTGGGGGAGAATCTGCGGCCATAAAATTGGCTAACTGTTGAGATGAATTGGGAAAAATATCAACAGATACTTTGAAATATCAACAAATGCTAAGAAAAATGAGTCGTAGGCTTCAAGTCTGGGTCGAATTGTAGATCACCGAAGTTTTGGGTGCAAGATGTATACCGCGCACATGGGGCATGAGAGTTCGATGGCGCCTATGCAGGAACCGACGGCCATAAAATTCACGAACTATGAAAATGAATGGGCGTCAGTCAGACTCGTGATGTGGAGATATAGATGGACATGAAATCCGCCACTCCGTCGTCCTGGGAACCCGCGAGCATAGACATGGGACTAAGTATAAAATCAGAAATGGATAATAGAGGAGAAGAAAAAAAAGCGAGAATGACTAAGTATAGAACAGGGAAAAGAAATGGAGGTAAGAACCGACATGAAAGCAAATTGTTACGTAGCAACGCATGAAAAGAAATGACGGAGTACAATTTTATTTATTTCAAGATAGCAGCACAGAAAATATAATTGACACGAAGACAAGTCAATGTATAGGAAGATATGGAGTGTCCAAGGAGGGGGGAAAAAAAACAGAGTTGCAAACCAGTTCAACAAATACAGAGAGAGTAAACGAAAAACCATTGGTTATGAAACAGGGGTAGAGAAAACGCACCTTTGCATGGATTCGTCTACATTCCTAGTTAGGAGTTCTTTGTGGTGTCTATTTTTCCTGTTTGTTTCTATGAACATAAGCACAAAACAAAATGGACATGAACATAAGTTGGCATGTAAAGAAAAAAACAAGCACTATGTACATAGACTAAATAAAATAGAATAAGAGGAATAGAGTAACATATAGTGTTAGAAGAATCCACCTTTTTTTTTTTTAGTTCATTCAATGATCCGGATTATTTTCGGCACGAAATGAGAGTGGAGATATAATAAAGAAATGCACAGAGATATCGCAGATATTCAATAATATAACAGAAATGTATCAGATATGCAACTGCAAACACCAATATACAGTAATACACGATTTCTATTAATGAAAGAAATATACAGAGACTGTAAAAATACAAAGTGAAAGACTCGCTAGAATGGTGGCAGCTTATCTCTGAGAAGAGATGTGACGGTTACTCGCATTATTAAGAAGATGATTACAATGAGGCTCTAAAGGTCTTTTTATAATAAACATAAATTCCAAAACCCTAGACATCCAAAAACCTAACCCTAGGAGATGAAGCGCCAAAAGCCATGTGGGCCCTGTTTGGGTAAGTTAGTACATTAACTTCCCGGGGTCGTAATTTTTGCATACTATCTCTGTTTTATGCGTATGATAGCTTGTTGGAAAGGTATCATCAAGGAGATTCATTTTAGGGGCTCAATCATGCTGTAGCATGTCGTTGAGAACCTCAATCTCGAAAAACCTTCATTTGGGCCCTCAAATTGGCCCCGAAAGTTAAAAACTGCTAAAAATAGTAAGTTGCCAAAATTACCAGAAAATTGTTTTGGGCCAGTCGAAAAAGGTGGGTGGCCACCAATATACGCCTAGATCAATCATCCCTCCTTAGGAAGCAATGTTCTCCATTGCGTTGAGTTCCCGGGGGAGAGGGAAAAGCATTTGTTGAATCTGCATCTTAGTGAGTCGCTTGCCTTGCTGGAGACGTCGCGCTGCTCAGTTTGTGGAAGTTTGTCATGAACCTGTTGAGGCTGAGGCTATTCAACAAGCCGGGATACATGAGAGGACGGTGTGCATAAGGAATCTTTGCGCTTTGCTACAACCTTGTCGACCTGCTTCTGTTGGATAGAAGGTGCTTGGGGCAAAGCTGTAGTGGTTCCAGTGTCCTTATGTTCCCCTTTTGAACATATTGTGAAGAAGCTGAATTTTGCAGTATGAGATACTACCTTGCGGCACTTTTTAGGTGGAACAGTAGTCGGAATTACCTCTGGTATTCTGTAGAGATGACCCCCCAAAGAAACAATGACACTGCGAGGTCGAGACTCATAGACAGCATGGCGCTTCCACATATATGGTTGGCCCAAGAGAACATCACAGACATCCATTGGGGAAACATCATATAATACCTCATCCTTGAAGGACTGGATGTCGTATTACAATCGACATTGTTGGCTGACATGGAGATCTCGTCCTTGGTGAAGCCACCCGATGTTGTATGGTTGCGGGTGTGGTGTTGTCAACAATCCCAATTGTTTGACGACCTTTGTTGAGATGAGGTTCTTCTGGCTTCCGCTATCAACAATAAAATGCAGCAGGATCCCCTTTACCCACATCTGTGAATGAAAAACGCGTTCCCCCTCTTTAGGATCTGTTGGTTCTTCTGGTTGAATTGTTGTGGTCGGGACAATAGCAGTGGGGTCTGCGTCAATGATATGTCCTTTACCACTATTTTCATAATCAAATTCTGAATCAGGGTTCAACTCCTTGTCTTTGATCTTGGCCACCAATGACCATTTTGAGCGACATTCATCGGTGTTGTGCCAGGGGATTTTGTGGAAATCACACCATTTTTCGGTGTCCTTCTTTGTCTTCCCATTACCCTTCTTTTCATGTGGCTTGGACTGGTTTTCGGGAGACTGTTTACTAGGGATGTCTTTGTCATACTTTGGCTGTTGTGGATTTGTAGGCCTGAACTCTCGTTTGTTCTGGTTCCTGAATTTCTGCTCGATTTTAACAGCATATCCATAGGCAACACCGAGTGATGAGATGTCCAGAAACTCCATTTCAGTGTGGATGTATCTGTGTAGAGCCCCACAGTATTTCAAAACCAAATGTTGTTCAGATTCTTTGATACCAAACTTGGTGCGCAAGGTATGGAAGGTATTGGTGAACTCCGGAACCGCTTGGCCCCTCTCTTGTTGCAGTGTGGTCCATCTCATGTAATGGTCCTCATAGTTGCCAACAGGGTAATATTGTTCCTTTACCGCATCCACAAAAAAATCCCAAGTGGGCTCAGCCCCATATATTCCAAACTCCTCTGTGGAACTCTGCTTCTAGTAAGTTTCCCACCAATGTTTGACATAGGGGAGAGCCTTAAGGAGCGCAAAGATGATCTTTTCTCTGTCGAAAAAATTATGAACAGAGAAATAATCTTCTAACATATTTAACCATTTATCTAGGACATTCGCATCTATCTTACCTTCAAATATAGGAATATCAAAATTGACCTGTACCTTAAAAGATGAGGTGCCTCTAAAGTGACCACTTGATGAAGATGTGTCTGATGCTATTGGGAGGCGTTGAAGAATGTGGGAAAAAATCTCCATCATTTCGTCCCTCTGTCACATGAGAGCTTGCTCAAGCAACGGACTTATAGGATCGTCTGCTCCGTCGTTTTTCTTTTCTTCCGCCATTGAGGGTTTCTTGGGTGTGCGAGAACGATTGTCCTCAAGAGAGACAAGCTCGAGACACAACTTGCTATACTCAGACCTCGTCGGGGACATGCATTGAAAAAAATGATCAAGAACAGCCTGCTCTGATACCACTGATCCAGATTATTTTCGGCATGAAATGAGAGCGGAGATATAATAAAGAAATGCACATAGATATTGCAGATATTCAATAATATAACATAAATGTATCAGAGATGCAACCATAAACATGGATATACAGTAATACACGATTTCTATTGATGAAATAAATGTACAGAGACTGTAAAAATACAAAGTGAAAGACTCGCTAGAATGGTGGCAACTTATCTCTGAGAAGAGATGTGACGGCTACTCGCATTCGCAAGAAGATGATTACAATGAGGCTCTGAAGGCCTTTTTACAATAATTAGGAATTCCAAAACCCTAGACATCCAAAAACCTAACCCTAGAAGATGAAGTGTCAAAAGCCATGTGGGCCCCGTTTAGGTAAGTTAATACATTAACTTACCGGGGTCGTAACTTTTGCATACGATCTCTGTTTTAGGCATATGATAGCTCGTTGGAAAGGTATCGTCGAGGAGATTCATTTTGGGGGCTCAATGATGCTATAGCACATCATTGAGAACCTCAATCTTGAAAAACCTTCATTTGGGCCCTCAAATTGGCCCCGAAAGTTAAAAATTGCTAAAAATAGTAAATTGCCAAAATTGCCAAAAAACCGTTTTGGGCCAGTGGGAAAAGGTGGGTGGCCACCGATATCCACCTGGATCATTCAAGTTTCTCTGTGACCAAAATATAATTTTATTTTTTTTGCAAAAAAAATATTTGTGACCAAAAGCAATTACAAACCAGGGGAAAATAAGAAGTTGGATATCTCAATTTTCAGCAACAAGATAGACATATATGGTTTGAAGCATACAAATATGATTCTACAATATGCTTGATGTATATTTCATAATTAAAGTGCAACACCAACTGTGTGGTGACCAGACGAGTATGTGTACAAACCAGGGAAAACTAAGAAGCTGGATAATTTGTTTTTTTTTCTTCTTTTTTTTTGCAACAAGTTATACAGGTATGCTTTGAAACATAGAAATATGACTTTGCAATATGTTTGGTGTATATTTCATAATTCAAGTGCAATACCAATTGTATCATAATCAGACCAATATGTGTCTAAGATAAAGATGATGTATTGAGGAATGGGTACATTTGACCAGACATGGTCAATAAGTGTGTTTTGCACATGGCTTGTGTTGTTCAAAAGAAAGCGGAGGCTATATTTGCACATGTAGTTTTCCAATTCTTTTGTTCTGGCATTATTTTGTAGCATGTCAATATTGAAGTCTCCTACAAGCACAATGGCTCCGTTCAGATGGAAATGACCTAATGCATTGAAAATAACATTTAGTATGTTGGAGAGTGTTGCATGGGGAGCAGCATACAGATTTAGTATTGCAATTTATGTTCCATGGTAAAATATCTTTGCAAGCACCATCTCAACATTCTTTTCTTCGAAATGTACATGGTGCAAAATTGGTACATGTTTTTCACCAATATCATCACCCCATGTGTAATGTAACTTGCTATGCAATTGTGATTTGGAAATTGTTTGTTTTGCATGCATAATGCCATGTATGTTTCCTGCAAGCACATAATATTGGATTGCATTGTATCATAGTCATTGAGTATATCATCCAGGTGTGCATATAAGTTGCGTGTGTTAAGCGAGAGAATTGATACAGATGACTTTGTTTGTATGGATTGGTAATCATACTGCAGTTTCCATTTTGTGGTAGTCCTGAGGCGATCCATTTCAATATCAACTTTATGTTTGACTTTGAAGTTATCTTTTGTAAGAGGACTTAGTAAATACAAGGAGTCTATGCTTCTAACACGGGACAATGTTGTGTATACAAGTCCATGTATCTTAATTCCAACAGGCTGAAATGCAACATTATCAAGTGTTAGTCCTTGCGATCTATGGACTGTAATCTTCCAAACTCCAACTTTCTGGTAATGCATGCTCGAGACTCTTATTCCATAAGCTTGGGATCTGGAAAGGATCCCACGACTAATCTTTGAACAACCATCACCAAGCCATGACTACATTCTTTCATGTGCATACATATTCTTTTAATGGGGCCTTCTGATGGCTATTTTTTCATTCACAATGTGCACTCAAACTTCGACAACACTAGGTCACAGTAGCACACAAGGGCCATGCATCTATAGTAGTATTTTAAAATACAATTGATTCTTAACCTAACTACAAAACAAAGTATTACAGGTACGTAAACTAATAAATTAATTGCCTAGGGATCGTCACATAACCATGAAATTCATGGGTCACACACTAAAACACAACTTGATAGCTCTAAAAATAAAGCAAATCTGAAAATAAGACCATCTTCAAACTAGAAGAGAAAATCTAAATTCTGAAACGAAGAAACCCACTAACCACCCACTAGAATGTTATGCACCTTTCCAACAAAGGCATAAAATCTGTTCACTTCAAGTTGTTGTGGTGATCTCATCCCCACAATGCTACTAGCATTCTTCACATGCAAATCTTTATTAAACTACAAAACCCTAATTGTAGTGAATAAACACATGAACAACTATTGTGCAACTATAAATAAACACGAAGAGTAAGACATTGACCAAATCTATTTAATTAACATAAAGAATAACCTATTACATACGCCCTCCTTAATGACTCACTAATGCACCTACAACTCTATATTCATGAGAACGGTTTACAAATAAGGAGACTAGACATAATCACCAATAACTTGAAAACCCCCTATTATTTAATGCTCGATGAAGGTGGGTAATAAATGTTCCACAACCCCACTTCTCCATAATACATTTAAAAACCAATTTTACATTTAATATTATTTAATGCTCGATGAAGGTGGGTGATAAATGTTCCACAACCCCACTTCTCCATAATACATTTAAAAACCACTTTTACATTTAAGAACCCCATCTTGCCATTAAAAATATAACAATCGTGGCCCCACTTAACTAATTAATGGCTATTACAATCAACAAAGAGTTATATCAAGCATTAATAAGTTCTATCAAGTATTTATAAGTATTTAAAACCCTTTAAATGTTCCATTTTAAGTGGGAGACTAGATATAATTGGACTCATTATTGATTCATCTTTCGAAGGTCATAGGATTTTCCATTTTTTGTTTTCTTAGTATGTAATTATTTAAAGAAAAAACTTTCCGAATGAAATATATATATATATAACCAAACAAATAGCAAAAATAATGAAAGGTACATGTAGAAGTTTTCTTTTTAAAAATTATATTTTTATTTTTCACTTTATGAAAAAGTATATAAAATATGTTTCAAATTTTAATTAGTAAATATAAAATTTAATTAAAAATATTAAATTTCAAAAATATGTGGGATAAACTATATTTTATGTATATCTTGTTTGTATAAAAAAATTTATAACACTATACACTTAACACATTGAAATACGTATTTAAAACAAAATAGCTTGTTATATTTCTCTAATTAAAAATAAATTTTAGATAATATGATAAAATTATTTTGAAATATATATATTAATAAAAGAGAACTATATCCCCGGATGGGGTGACACATAGGGCAGGGGAGACATGCGGGAGCCAGCCGGGACATTCTCATTAATATAACTACCGGTCGGCGTCCCCTCTACATTCATTTCCACCATGAATTTTCGCGTTCGCATTTATCCGACGAGGCCTCTCGCTCGCGGGACTAGTACCAGTCTGGACAACACAATTAAAATGGCCATTATAGCCATGGAGGCTCGGCTCATGCTAGATTTGAAGGCTTGGCTCATGCTATTTTTCATCGCTTGGAGTGCTGGAGAGAAGCACCAACCACCCTGGGTAGCTTCTGCTCTCGCAAACCAGCACCATCGCTGCCACCTCTCTGTGCACTCGAAGGTGCCAGCACCTTACCATAGCACTCCGGAAGAGATAGGAAACAGCACGCGGGGGTGGCAATTCCATCAGACCTACACTATGCCACGACTGCGTGGAACCCCGCGGAGAGGAGCTGCATGGTATGCAGCGAAATCCAGGCGAAAGAGGAAACAGCAA
>JASDQU010310372.1:68727-85142 GCA_032191745.1 Picea mariana
ATATATAACTATATGTTTGTTTGTTTCATTAAAGATGCCAAAGAAGAATGCAGATGCAGTACCTGAAACTTTCAAAAATTTTATTCAAAAAGCCAAGTTTGAAAGAGAAAGAAGGAGACGTGTTCAAAATGTTCAACTTGATGACACCCTTGATCACTACATTTGGAATGGGCTCGACACTATTCAATATAAAGTGATATTAGGTGATTGTGAAAAACTTGCAGGTATTGTTCCTAAAAAACAATACTCCCTAGTTATTGCAGATATCCCTCATGGTTATAATAGCCAAAACATTGAATATGATACTGAGCCTTATACTTACCAAGCTTTCAGTAAAGTGGTTATGGGATTTAGAGAGGTTACAACATCACCATTTTGGATATTTCTAGTATTTCATTCAGACACACAACATGTATTAGTACAATCAAGCTTCAAGGGGAATGAAAAGACAAGGATGTAGTTTATTTGGTAAGATATTGAAATTGTATGTTTAGCAATTAAGATTAGAAAACAATTTTATTAATTCACAAGTTAATTGAATTTTCACTTATTTATATTACAAGCACAAGCCAAATATTCGGAGCTCCAAGAAAGAATCATTTAAACATGATTGAGAGTATACATCTTGCAATTTGGACAAAAGATGATTCTTATAATTCTATTCTTGTCAATGCAAATGATGAAGAGAATCCTAGTAGTATATTGGTATACAATGTTGTGGTTAGAAAGCTGACATATGAGGAAAAAGATTTGAAATGAGAGATGGTTAACATTTATCAAAAACCACAAGCATTAATTAATTATCTTAATGATAAATTTTCAAATGAAGGAGATTGGGTTTTGGATTTGTTCTCGGGTTCAGGTAAGAATTATGATCTAATATTTATGAAATCATACTTCAATATTAGATTATTTTTAATTTGTCTTTTTACAATATCTAACTTCATTATTTATTTTGTATTTGGTGATTAGGTACAGCATTAGCGTGTTGCCTACAGAAAGGAAGGCATTGCATAGCCGTTGAAAGTGACCCAATGACGTGCAATTTTATTCAACAAAGAATTAATGTTATTCCAACTCTTCCAGATGAAATGCAAGAAGTTGGCTCGAGGAAAGGAGATTTCAGTGAATCAAAGGTGGAAAAATTGTCAAAGGAACCTCAAGTACCATTAGGAGGAATGATTGGAAAGGATCACTTTGGAGAACTTGCAGATATCAAAGAACCAATGGAAGAACAAAATGACACAATGGAAGCACAAAATGACATCGAAGAAGATAATAATGTGTCTGTTGAGAATGATGAATTTAGGATATATGATATTGTTGATTAGTTTAAAGATGACATTGAAGACGATGCTCAATTTTGCAAATTTTTGATAAGTTATAACTGTAATGATTTGACTTTCATATTTGAAAATAAGAATAAAGATGTATCTATTTTTGTTTTGTGATGAATCTTTTTATTGTGTCTTTTTTCGTTTTATTTTTATGTGAATCACTATACATTGGAAACTTTTATTAAATGTTGTCATTTTTTAACTTCAAATGTATACAAATATGAAAGAAAATGCTATTTTTTTAAATAAAATTTAGACTTTTTTTTGTTCAATTGTGTCCATAAAAATGCTTTATTTGACATGTTATTTTAAGGAATATGTAACAAAATGTATAGTTTTTTTATGATATATGGTTATAAAATGTGTATTTGTTTGATAAATATTCATAAATAGTGTTATTTAAATACAATTTTTTTTTTCGACTTATTGAAGTAAAGGAATGTGTTAAAAATGATTTTTTTCACTATATTTAAAAAGTATGGAACAATAAATGAATTAAGGAGACAAAATTATATAAAAAATCGTAACTTCAAAAAAGTAAATGGTAAAAAAAAAATTAAGATTGAAAGAAGCATGAAAAAAAGACTAAAAACACCGTTGAATAAAAATAAAAAATATATATATTTAGAAAAAATTGAAAGTAGATGAAAAATGAGCATTTAAGAAAATAATGTGGAAACATTGTGGATCGAAAAATTTAAAATATCGAAAACCACCTAAAAACGGAGGGGGTGTGCTACTGGTAGCACCATTTTTAAAAACGGGGTAAAAAATTGGACCCCCCCCAAAACGAGAACTTTGTAGAGTTCTCATTAAGTTGGTAACTATGTTGTCAAAGAACACTTCTCTGATACCAACATGATCCATGATCTTGTATTCAATGACCATTGCATGAATTTCATTAAAGATCATAAATACAACTTA
Source organism: Picea mariana (assembly GCA_032191745.1). NCBI lineage: Eukaryota > Viridiplantae > Streptophyta > Pinopsida > Pinales > Pinaceae > Picea > Picea mariana. The sequence continues at coordinate 70,989 of JASDQU010310372.1, forward strand.
TGTGCAAACATAAATAAAGAAGGCACAACTACAAACAAATGATGAGAAAGATGATAATAACACAAAGCTTGATAACGAAGTTCGTCCCAACAATGGACTACGTCTCCGAGCCCACTTAGAAGTGGAGAGGCCTTTATATTATCTCAACAAAAATTGGAATAAATACATGGCTATACGTCAAAACTGAAAATGGCCTGAAGATCCGTTGCCTGGATGCAAAATGTGACTGCACTAGTGGACTCGTGGTGAGAAATCATGCAAAAATGACTATCAAAACGTCAAATTTTGTCACTACTCATCCTAGGCCCCTCCTGGGCTCTTCACCTCATAATGCATGCCACTACAATTTGCAATTAATGCCTACACCTTCATAGAAACACATGTCATCGTACGGATGGGCATAGATCTCCTATGAACATATGAATGCTCGGGTTAAATTGAAAAATCCCAGGAAGATATTACAAAGGGTTGTTAGCCCGATTGATTGGCGACGATAATATTAGAGTTTGTAGTTGGGGAGGCCCAGGGTTAAAATCCTAGACTCCCCATTTTAGTTTCAAGCTATAACACACACACACACACACACATATATATGATTATTGAACCACCACCCAATTTGGAGTTCAATTGCCACCAACCTTGTGATGGGACACGTGCACAAATCTCATATTAATGTCAAACCACCAGATTTGTGGTAGGTATCTGCCAAGCTTTATGGAATGTGGTCTATGACTAGTCTGGTCATCTGGTCTAGTGCCATCGAGCTTGACACATCTCTTTTTTTTTAATTTTCAGTTTTGGGTCCTCATTGGGCATCCACAAGGTGCCACGTGGCACCCTGTGATTGGGCCATGTGGCACCTTGTCATTTGATGTACTCACCCATTCAACATGATGAGTAAGTTCCACTCATTGTGCTATAAGGAGGCCACGTGGTGGCCCTTGGATGGTGCAATGTGGCACCACCTGAGGGTACCATGTGTCACCTCATCATTGGCCCATTTGGCCACCAAAAATTCCAAATCAACATGACACGTGTTAGTCTCTTGTGCTGCCACGTCGAAATGATGACACCAACATGATGTTATGCTGACATCATCCCTGCACAGTCATCTGCTGACATGATCTGTATGGATGCTAAGTCACCTTGTTAACTTTGACTTGGTTGAACGAAACTTTGAATGGCCATATCTTTGTCATTCAGACTCCATTTGAGGTGTCGTTTGTGTCGTTGGAAAGATCTCGATGAGCTCTTCGATTTGGTTCCATTTTTGTTGATATTTTAGGACTTTGAATTTTTGTGCTTTTAGATCCTCCTAGATTAGCTTTACAGGATTGGACTAGATAGAAACCAAGTTAGAGACTTGGGTATTTCAAGAAAATATCTGATGTCCCTTTTTATTGATCCTTGATCTAGAAAACAACCACCTTTCACCAAGAAACACATTTGTATTAATTGGTGCATCCACCCACAAATTATTCAAAACTAGATGGATAGGTGGTTCATGGTATTTGATGCACCTCCTTGCAATAACGAGGTGCCTTTATATTTTTTGAGAAAATTACGAGAAAAAATTATTTTGGGTCACCATGTAAATTAGTTTGACATTGGTGACTTCCAAGGGGTGGGTTGAGGGTCTGCACATGACCGATAACATGCTAGGTTTGATCCCATGTTAGGTCCTTGCCCCCCAAGGAAAAGGACTAACCCCCCTTCCCAACATCCTGTTGTTGTAGAGGGCTTGCAACAGGTACATGTAGCTTTATCATCCTTGACTCGGAGCCTAGTGCAACATGGTATCTTTGTTGCACTATTTTGGGTGCAGGAGGTGCCTGTCAGTGAAATTGATGGAGGGTTCAGACCTTCAACCTCGAGAGAAGAGTGTAGTAAGGAGAGGGAAGATGGAAACAATAGTCATCCATGTGAACCTCACAGATGCTCGAGTTGTGGGGAGACTTTCTATGGGATTATGGAGGCTAGTGGACAACAAAGATTCATGGAGGAGGTTAGTATCTTAACCATCTCTATGTTCTTTATTTTTACATATTTATGAAGTATTATGTGTATTTATTTCGATATTTTATTGTTTGATGTTTTGTAGTTGCTACATCCATATAGAAGATACTCTACGCTGATAGATGCATCGATAACTATCTCCATCACCAATGCAGCGATTAGGGATGATTTTAAGGATGGAAATTTATTTTAAAATGTAGAAACCTTGGCGAATCTTACTAATCCTTCATATGCCAACTATAAATGTTTGGCGATATTTTTGTAAAAGTATTCAAATTTATAAGGATTTTATATAGTTTTTATAAACTTTTGGTGATTTTTACAGTAAAATAATTTTATCCTATAGAATTTGGGCAAATCATTTTTAAAATAGCGAATCTTGTTTTTGGAAAAACCATGGAAAATTAGCCCATGAGCGAAATTTAGCCTCTAAAATCATCCATGGTAGCGATAGAGGAAACCTGCTCATTCGAGGTTCCACATACATAGATATGTGTCACATTTGATAAATTCACCATAGTGATTTTTATTTTATTTTCTGGCATCCTCAAATTTATAATGTTCTTGTGTTTATATAGGTTGCAGGATCAGGTGGCATCAAGCAATGTCTATATGGGATGGACAAGTCACCTACTTCACAGGTATCATGTGTTGAATTAAATCTCATTAAATCTCAAATTTGTTTTATTTATGTTGTTGGATTTTAGTATTTGGTACCAATAACAATATTATTAATATGTATGCAGAATGCTGATACTTTCGCTAGTTACAATACTAGTTCAATCCATGATCATTCGACCATGAATTTTGAGTTACCTATTTCCAGGAAAGGCATTATTCCATCACCTATACATCCCATGGGGGTTCATTACTACCCACCCACAATATCTTTCTTATTTGGTGCATCCTTAGTGGATGCACTCACAGGCCACCCATCTGCACCACCTCTTCCATCGCATCCATCCATAGTGGATGAACCTCTGTGCCACCCACCCCCACCACCATTTCCATCTACGCCATCCACCGATGCTGCCACATTAGATGTTTCCTCAAATCACATTGTATATCTGAGCGGTCCACCTGTCATACTCTCCATCGATGTCTAAGATATTCACGTGAGATAATGTCTTGATGATCAATTTTTATGTATCATGAATGGAATTGATTTTATGCATATTTGTTTAAATTTCATGATTTGATCCTTGTAACTAATGTAGGGTGGCATCGTTGAGAGATTAAGTTTGCAGAGGAGGGTAACAACCTCATGATTGTCAGTATCATATGCAGTGAGTTGTATTATGTTGAATTACAAAGTATTATTTTGTAATCCTTTTAATTCAATGTGGAAAAAAACTTATAACAATGTTTTTTCTTTGTGTAGTGTCAAGAGCGACGAACCACACCCAGGCGGAAAACTACCCGAGGTGATTCTTCGAGAAATAGAAGAAAGATTGATTTCCAAGATGCTCGTGAGGGTGGAGAGGGTGGCAGTGGTCAATGAGTGAGAAATGACTGCCATTTTGTATCTAGGCCACCATATGGTTGTTTTTTATGTTAGGAAACTTGATGTCATTTTGTATATTGGGCACGATGTGCCATTTTGTAAAAAATATACAATTTAGACGGTGTTGAATACACACACACACACACACACACACACACACACACACACACACATATTTGATGACACATTTTTTATGAATATCATTGTTTCTTCATTCTATGTTGATGAATGTATGAATTTAAAAGTGTATGAATTTTATGTGTATGAATGTATGAATTTATTTAATTTGATTAATTAATTTTTAAAATGTTAAGGAAGTCTATGTRAGTAAGAATAGTTCATTTTTCTAAAGTGATTATAAATAATTGYRTTACACATTAACGAATCTATTATGGAAGAAAATATTGTTAAGTGCTAAATCCATACACAATTAATGTTTCTCAAGGACCTAAATTTGACAAAATACTGAAGTCCCATCCTAGTTAAGACTCTAGGAACCAATAATAAGAATCATGTAGGATAACATAATAACAATATAAATAAGATAGTTAAAACCTCACATTAATCTATCTGTTGGACGTTTCTTGGGCTGACCCGCGTTCTAATTTAGGTTTCCAACAAAAACTTGCAAACCATCATCCTTTCTGGTGACCAAAAGGAAACACTGTGCATAGAGTGTACAATGCAGTCTCACCCGAGATGGCTTATCATGGGTGACTGCAGGACCCAAATGTATGCAATCTTGGAAGTGAGGCTATTGTGGGGATGATAAACATTCTTTCTACCTCAAAACATATTATATATACTATTATATTGCATTAATACATCATTACTTATCATATCTACCATTTAGTAATCAAATACATTCATTAGGGTTCATTCTACAGTAATAATCCTGTCTATTCTACTGTGCGTTGCATTTCACTTTTAACAGATTAATTCATTCATCATGACTAAACAATCACAATAAATAAGACAACATTCCACACAGAGACACAAATTTACTATGGTTCACCCCCGGGCTACGTCCACAGAGATCTGGCTTTCTTTGCTATTTTATTATTCTGCATCAAAATTATAGCATTGCACGCATTACAATTGAGGATGACAAGATCGAAATAAGMTCCRCATATTTYGACCTTACCCTCAAGTAMAATTCATATYRCTGTCTATCTATTCATATCTCTATCATATCAATATCAGTCTCTCATACATAAGTCTCTCTATATCTCTAGCTCTCTCCCTGCTAGCTCACAACACATATTTATATTAGAAAAAGGGGTAAATTACCCATTACAAAAATGACCAAAACCCTAACCCACTAACCCTTGGTGGATTAGGTTTGTCCACTTCCTAAATCCCTGATCACGACTACTCCAAAATCCAACTATTTTCTTCGTTGATCCACCTCTTTCATCCTTCCTTTGACTTTCCTAGTTTCTCGGTGCTGCTTTTCCCTATTTTCTGGCGCATGCTCCTTTTCTGGTCCATTTCATATTTGCCTTCATTAATTACCATACTTTTCACCAAAATGTCCTGAGACAACAATCCCTCAAGACTCACCCGTGGCTCGTCCTGAGCCACTCAGGTAATGTGTGCCTCATGTATTGAATTCTCTAGCTCCTAGAACCTGCTTGCAATTTCTTCAACTCGAGATTTTACTTGCGTGCTCTTTTTTGCTAAAGTCTCCACAATCTATGTAGTAATGTGATCCTTCAGTATTTTCCCACTCTCCAAGCCAACTTGTTCAATCTACCCTTTCCTGAGTCAATATCAATCAGCATTTGTTCTACGCCTCCTTGTAGTGGTTCTAATTGAGCCTTCCTTGACTACTTATCTTCTTGTATAGTCTTCAGCTTTGCCTGTAAATTCTTAATTTCTTGCACGTTTTTCAACCTATCTGGTATTATCATTTCTTTCTGATTCTGCTTCAGTTCTTGCATGACAATATTTATAGCTTATTCATTTTGTTCTAGCTCCTGCAGTTTCTCATCCTACTGAAGATTTGTCCATAACTACACGCTCTTATTATACAACTCTGTGATTTCTTGGATTATCAGTGCAATGCTCTCCGTATGACCCATAGCCTCCTTCTCCCTTTGTGTTCTTAATTTTAGTGGAGTAGTAGGTACTAGAAGATATGTCAAATCTGTAATATGGGCTCTATAAGCCTCCATCTCTTGAGCTATTTTATCAATTTTACCCTGTGTGGTTAAATTCTCTCCTTGTGCACTGTCGGCAATAGTTTTAAACACTTCTTCAACTTGCTACTATATTCTTTTAGTGCACTTCTTTGTTTCTTCCCTCTCAAACTACACTTGGTTAAGTGTCATATCTAGTGTCTTACTTACTTCGTTGGCCAAATGTAAACTTGTAGCATCTGCATGGGCCCTTGATTGAATTTACCGCGCGACACTTATTTGAAGTTTGTATAGAACCTTAGTTGGAATATTGGGCAATGTCAAGTCCAAATGATCTATGTCCTTCAATCGCTTTTGGGTTGTATCCTCATCTACCTGCAACATTCCCTGTGTGATACAAAAATTTTCATTCCCCATAGCTATGATCTGTACTGTCTCCTATTATGGAACTGTTCTTTCCTGAAAAGTTTGTTGTTGTTGCACCCACTCTTTTTTCTACATTGTAGTAAGTTGCAATTGTTCCATTGCATCCTTTACCTCTATCAATTTATTTAATATCTCCTCCCTCTCCTTCTCAACATCATACCATGCCTCTCCCGCACGATCCTTCACTTTTTCTACTACTAACTCTGCATCATACTTTGTAAGTGTAAGCTGAGGAACTTCCTTGTGTGCCTTCATTTTCTTGCACTGACCTTCTTTCTGCAACACTGTTCTTTTTAATGGAAATGTCTCTGTTTGTGATGTTGGAACTGGTATATCCATATTTGGGAGATATCCACCTCATGTTTCCTCCTATCTCTGATTACGTTCCTCCAGTTGATTCTACTGCACAATCCTTTTCCTGATATGGAGCCTTAGGGATATTAGTTCTTTGCCTTGGTTTTTTAATTGTTTTGCTACCACATGATTTTTTTGCATGCTCTGTTTCTTTCCTTGTGTATGTTGCTAGGATGGTTGACTACTTTGAAGGGCCAATCTCTACTTGTTGTTTATATTTTGGTATTTTTTGGGGGATTACTGACACTTTCCATTCTTCAGGCCAATCCTTCATATCCCACTACACTTCTTCCCCCGTGACAGAGTATCTCAATTGTAGCCATTCCTTATTAGGATCCCTCTTAGCCTAGATCCACATGTTTTGTATTGAATCTTGAAAGTTATATATTCCTTGGTTCTCCCTCACTACTTCTGGCAGTATTATCCATGTGTTTTCCAATTTCTCTTGCATCTCATCATAGAGCATGGAAAAAATGATAGAATTTTTCTTCCTTTTCTTTGCATCTGAAGTGTGTCATAAGGTTGTGTATTTGGATGCGTGACACTTCCCTAACCTATGGTAAAATCCACTATATTTTGGTTCTCCCCATCCAACCAATGCTATCAATATGATTAACCAAGAATAATGAAATTCTGATCCTAGATCCTACGCATCCTTGCAATCCTCCAAAAATAAGTTTAGTAGATATGGAGCCCAGCTAAGTAGACTCCCCTTTGCGCATTGCGTGACTACTTTTATTAATCATGTTGAGGCTTCCTCTTTGCGACACTTATTCAAAAATTTACATGCCATCAGTTTTTTCACAAATTTAGTTGTTGGTTCATTTATCTGTTGAATAACCATTCCCTTGGATCCTTTTTCAGTCCCATACTTGTTCTTTATCTCATATGCCATGCATTTTTCTTTAGTTTTGTCATCCATGTATTGCTCTGGGTTTTCTCCATCTATTGGTAATACTGTGATTTCTACAAGTAATACCAAATCTATGGATACATGCCTATCCATACATAAGATGCCTCCATGTACCAGTTCCAATAGTTTTTTTACACATGAATTTACATATTTTCCTTTCCCAAAGTGATCCAGGTGGATATCACTGGCCACCCACCTATTCCATGGGCTTGAAAAACAATTTTCCATCTTGGCAATTTTTTGATAGTTTTTCGGGTTCCAAACTTCTAGGGCCATTTTGAGGCCCTAAATGACATTTTTTGGGGATTTGGGGTCCAAGTGACTGGAAAATGAATTAACTCGGGCCAACCAAAAATAGTTCTTCTCAGTTATACCTTTCCAACGGTGTATCGAGCGCCTCAAACATAGATCGTATGCAAAAGTTACGCCCCCAGGAAGTTGACATATCAACTAACCCCATTGGGGCCTGCAAACCTTTTGTATTTTCATCTTCCGTGGTTAGGGTTTTCTATTTTACTTATTTCCTTTGGAGCCTCATTGTAACAATCATCTTCTTGCAAATGCGAGTAGCCATCGCATCTCTTCTTCGAGATAAGCTTCCACCATTCTAGCGAGTCTTTCACTCTGTATTTTTACAGTCTCTATACATTTATTTCATTAATAGAAATTGTGTATTACTGTATTTCTATGTTTTTGGCAATATTTATGTGTATTTCATTGTAATATCTCTGCTTTCATTTCATTCTAAAAAATAATCTGGATCAGTGGTATCAGAGAAGGATGCTCTTGATCGTTTTTCAGTGCGTGTCCTCGACGAGGTCTGAGTATAGCAAGTTGGGTCTCAAGATTGTCTCTCTTGAGGACAATCATTCTCACATGCCCAAGAAACCCTCCATGGCGGAAGAAAATAAAAATGACGGAGAAAAATATTCTATTCATATGTTGCTTGAGCAATCTCTCACGATATAAAGAGACAAAATGATGGAGAATTTTTCCACATCCTTCAATGTCTGTCGATAGCAGCTGGCGCATCTTCATCAAGCGACCACTTTGGAGGCACCTCACCTTTCAAGGTACATGTCAATTTTGATATTACTATATTTGAAGGTTAGATAGATGTGGATGCCCTAAAAAAATGGTTAAATATGTTAGAAGGTTATTTCTCTATTCACAATTTTTTCGACAGAGAAAAGATCACCTTCGTGCTCCTTAAGGCTCTCCTCCATGTCAAAAATTGGTGGGAAACTTACTGGGAGAAAAGTTCCACAGAGGATTCTAGAATATATGGGGCCTAGCCCACTTGGGATTGTTTTGTGGATGCGGTAAAGGAACAGTATTACCCTGTTGGCAACTATGAGGACCAATACATGAGATGGACCACTCTACGACAAGAGGTGGGCCAAGCAGTGCCGGAGTTCACCAATACCTTCCATACCTTGCGCACCAAGTTGGGTATCAAAGACTCCGAGACAAATTTGGTTCTAAAATACCGCGAGGTTCTACACAGATACATCCAAACTGAAATGGATTTTCTGGACATCTCATCACTCGGTATTGCTTATCAATATGATGTTAAAATCGAGCAAACATTTAAGCATAAGAACAAACAAGAGTTCGATTTTTCAAATCTGCAACAACCAAATTATGATAAAGAAAACCCTAATAAACAGCCTCTCGAAAACCAGTCCAATCCATGGGAAAAGAAGGGTCATGGGAAGACAAAGAAGGACACCGTAAAATGGTGTGATTTCCACAAAATCCCCTGGCACAACACCGATGAAAGTCACTCAAAACAATCATTGGTGGCCGAGATCAAAGACAAGGAGCTGAACCTCGATTCAAAATATGATTCAGAAAATACTAGTATAAGACAGATAATTGATGCAGACCCCACTTCTATTGTCATGACCGTATCAATTCAACCAGAAGAACCAACATATCCTGAAGAGGGGGAGCACCTTTTTCATTCACATATGTGGGTGAAGAGGATCCTGCTTTATTTTATTGTTGATAGTGGAAGCCAGAAGAAACTCATATCAACAGAGGTCGTCAAATAGTTTGGATTGTCGACAACACCACACTTGCAACCATACAACATCAGGTGGCTTTGCTAACCCCTGACATGTTGTTGTGTGACAGGTTGCATGGAGCTGGAGCGTTGTATGTTGTTTTCTTTGGAAAATGACTTGTGTTGTTGTTGATGTAGATGCGTGGCTCCAGATACAAAAAACAACTCTCGGTGTTGAGCTTGGCCTTGGGCCAACATTTTTTTAATCAAAATTTTAAGAAAACCAAACCAAAAACCTGTGATAATGCCAAGAACTAATTTAGACTTAAAAAAGGCCAAATTAGACTAATAAGTTCAAAGTTCAGGTTAAAAACAAAACCAAAAACTTAGCCATGTATCACTTTTTGCCACCCAAACCAACTATTCATTATTTCTTGCCCAAAATGCATCGACATCTTAACATGCTTTGAAGTTCGCATGCAAGGTTCTTGGCTTATGCTTGTTCAGAGTCGAGCTCTTTCTGCCGCCTTCACCATGTGTCATGAGCAAAGGCGCAATGCCTGAAAAAGATAGATATTATTCAGAATACTGATTCCCTATTATATAGGGTTCTAACATAGGCTCCACCTGGGGAAGATAGCTCCGAAGGAGGTGTCTAGAATCCATAGGACTCTGAAATTCACAGACAAGTTGATCATTGGGCTGCCCCCAAACTGTAAACTGAAAATAAAACTATGAAGAGATGAAAAAGAAAAGATGCTCATCCTATTGAGCTTATTGGAACATTCCTACCTACCCTACTTTCCTAACAGTTGTTGCTTCAATCAGGTAATGAAAAAGTGCCAATGAAGCCAACCCAGCAGTTGATCCCATGATTGGGTTTCCTCATCGTGCTTGATGAAAATCGAAACTGAAATATGTATTGGCAACTGGTGACATATTTGGTTGTTATAGAGAATACATGTTTGAAAACTCAAGCTAACATAAACCTCCATGTAATCTGCTGTAGGATCAATTAAAGCATGATGCATGATATTCGTTCCTAGATCTTCTATGACTAGTAGATCAGTTGCATCCTCAAAATCAAACCATGCATCTACAACTTCATCCTTATACATGAAAACATAATCATCATCAATCTGCAAATCAACAGGTAGTACGATTTTCTCTTGCTTTGGAAAAGGAAGATTTTCCAAGAATTCTTTGAGATCTAGGAAATTGTAGGACTGAATTTGAGAATCCAAAAGTTCAATATCATTTTCGAACTTTTCAACAACTAGCTCAAGAAAACAAATTTTACTTTTAGGGGAAAATTTTCTCGATTCCAAAATACGAAACAAAGTTGTTAAAAAGTCTTCGTCAATGTGAAATTCTGCTAACTTACACCTAAATTCTTCTATGGCTTCACAAGATATAGGATTTTCCACATACCCTGTCATCTTGAAGCATCATCAAGGCTTTGAAATCTGGATTCTTCAGCAGTGAAGTCGCTTGTGAAATTTGAAGCTTGGGATCTTGAACAATGGAGTCACCATGTGAATGGTATAACCTTCCTGTGTTTGGCTTCTGTCCACCATCAGAAGTCAAATCTGAACTTGATATATTTTCTGTAGAACTCGAAAGCTCGAGTTCCCCAGTAGAGTCATCAAAATGTTAGCTCTCTGTAATTTGCCTAAGGCTGCCGAGGCAATCACAGAGGTAACCTCAAACAACTTGGAGTCTTAGATCTATCCCTCCAAGACTCAGAGAGGGATCTCTCTTTTCAATTTAACTTGGTTTGTATGGGATGGATGTTAGGCGAGCTATGAAAGTATGGGGATTTTTATTTTATATGGTTAGTTTGGGATAGCAAGGAGGGCCATTGGGAAAATGGTGTCTGCACTTAAATATGTGATTCACTCTTAGCTCTGGAAAAATTTCTTACACAGGGAAAGGTAGCGGAAATGTTGGATCAAATTAAGTTTTGATGGTGTCGATTTGAGGAAGAACTAGGGGAGGAAAAAGCCAAGCAAAGGAGTAGCTAAGAATTCCTGAACTGAGATTTTTAGATGAATAACATAAAGATTATCAAAAGGACAGATGCAGAGTATTTGCCAATAAATTCTTCTCTGTTACTATCTTATGACAATAAGAATTGAAAACAAGTGGAAAGATGACAGAAAAAATACTTAGCAGAGAAAGAAACGCCACCAATACATCCGGACAAGAATCCCGTAAAAAAGCACGCCCATTACTGATTCATCATTCAATGATTACAGAAAAAATTTTCTGGAATGGCCAAAGACCCCAGTCCAACTAAGAGAATTACACCCTCACAGGTCGAACCCTTCTTACATCCTTTACATGTGCATAAATAAGAAAAATTGCCTCAGCCTTCCCAAGATTCGAGGTCTATCTCTGCTTTCTAAAAATAGAAAGCAGTTACAATCATCCCTGACACCTATAAATTATCTCCAAAATATCTCAGTTTACGGCCACATTAGATACCTATGAGTCGAACTCCTCTAGCCTACAAAATTGGATATGTTCCTATCTTTTGGCTGATGTTTTAAATGCTGGGAGTTTGGGATCTTTACTTCATTCCAAAAATAGAAAACAATTAACAAATTAAAGCGACATCTGTAAATTGTCTTCGGATTGTTATAGCTAATGAAAACAAACTCCTTAAGATCTGGAATGGCTCTGTAACCGCTCTGTATGCACTGATCTTCTGCCTCAAAATGCTGAAAAACACCTCACCAAATGCTAAGCCGTCACTTGAGAAATTTACTGCCAGTTATATTGGATGAATTTGAGTTTCCGTTTGTATTCTTCTCTTATCCTCGAGATGTTAAAGATATCAAATAACAAGGGATAAGACTGATTTTGTTTCCACCTATCATTTTAATGGCCTCGGATTCTGGATCTGCCTCATTTGTTTTGGCGGAATTTGGGTCTTGACTGCCAACTACATTTGAAAATATGCCTCAAAACAAGGATGCTCTACCACATCAAGGACATCTGCATGTACCTCTTCCAGATTGTTATATGATCCATCATAACGAAGCTTGCCAATAGCTGCATGTTTTACTTTCTCAATCTCAGATTTTACCTTAGCTAGTATATCATTAGCATTAGAAACTACTTTGGCAACCTTGGACTGGGATTCTTTTGCCAACAAGAAGGGATCCTTCCAAATGACACTATGACACTTGTATAACAACTTTAAGTGTACCCTCCATGGTATTATAGGAGTACATAACTCGCAAACCAATACCTTGTAACAATAAAATTTGATAGTCATTTACGGATAAACATTGATGTTCATCCCCTTCAGCCATCCTACTTGATTTCATTCAGAAAAAAGATTTCAATGCCCATCCCCTTCCTCTTTCTTCGGCGCTTCTTTGATTTCAACTCCTCCAGTCTCCTCCTCCATGTCTGAAGTCCATAATGTGAGGTTATCACGAAGCAGCTACATAATCAGAGTGTTATCCTTGTAAGATTCTTCACCTAATGTATCAAGCTCTGCAATTGCCTCATCAAATGCCTGCTTGGCAAGCGTACATGCATGATCTGGTGAGTTTAAAATTTCATAATAGAATACAAAAAATTTAAGGGCCAGTCCCAATCTGATAGGGTGAGTTGGAGCCAACTCTGCAATTGCAATGTCCTGGGCTGCCTTGTATGCAAGCAATGTGCTTTCAGCAACCTGCTTCCTCTCAGCACCAGTTCTAAATTTTGCAAGATATCGATGGTAATCACTCTTCATCTTAAGATAGAATACCTTGGACTCACCAAATGTCGATGAAGGGATAAGATGTGTGTCCAGAAGGCGTAGAATGCCATCACAAATATTACTAAGCTCAGACTCCACCTTGCCTCTGTATTCTCTTATCATAGTAACATGTTCTTCATTTCCCCTACTCTCTTCCTTTTGTTCAATGGAGGAAATTATCCTTCATGAAGCCCTGCGAGCTCCAATTACATTTTATAAGCAACTGACAACAGATTCCTTTCCTCAACAGTAAGTTCCTGCACATCTACTGTCTTGGAAACTTTCTCCATGTACTCTACCATCTCTTCATAACGCTCTACCTGTTCAGCAAGCTTGGCCATATACACACTTTCTTCACGAGAAGACTCCACAGGTGACATTTTCCCTGAAAAGAAAACCTAAACCGAATGATCAAAATCCTCAACAACGTCAAGGAATGTAGAGATCCATGTTTCCAAAAGACAAAACCTCAGCAGCAAAGGCACACCTTTTCCTGCTAGCTTCTCATCCCTCTGAAAGGGCCTGCAGCACATACAATCGACAAAGGGGCTTGGCACTTGACATGAATGTTGGACCCGTGGGCTCTTGGACGCTTTATTGGATTCATAATAGGGATCTTTAGTACTTTCCCTTCTTTACCACTTGAGTAACCCGATGCTTGTTTGACACCTCTGGATTTGATATTAGGTTTTTATTGTCTTGTTGCTTGGCGCCTTGCGTTTGGGCATTGGATTGCATGTTTGTTGCGTGCTAACCCTTAACATGTTGTTGTGTGATAGGTTGCATGGAGTTGGAGCGTTGTATGTTGTTTCCTTTGGAAAATGAGTTGTGTTGTTGTTGATGCATATGCGTGGCTCCATATACAAAAAACAACTCTCGGTGTTGAGCTTGGCCTTGGGCCAACATTTTTTTAATCAAAATTTTAAGAAAACCAAACCAAAAACCTGTGATAAGGCCGAGAACTAATTTAGACTTAAAAAAGGCCAAATTAGACTAATAAGTTCAAAGTTCAGGTTAAAAACAAAACCAAAAACT
>JASDQU010310372.1:85192-100499 GCA_032191745.1 Picea mariana
TTTTTAATCAAAATTTTAAGAAAACCAAACCAAAAACCTGTGATAAGGCCGAGAACTAATTTAGACTTAAAAAAGGCCAAATTAGACTAATAAGTTCAAAGTTCAGGTTAAAAACAAAACCAAAAACTTAGCCATGTATCACTTTTTGCCACCCAAACCAACTATTCATAATTTCTTGCCCAAAATGCATCGACATCTTAACATGCTTTGAAGTTCGCATGCAAGGTTCTTGGCTTATGCTTGTACAGAGTCGAGCGCTTTTTGCTGCCTTCACCATGTGTCATGAGCAAAGGTGCAATGCCTGAAAAAGATAGATATTATTCAGAATACTGATTCCCTATTATATAGGGTTCTAACATAGGCTCCACTTGGGGAATATAGTTTCGAAGGAGGTGTCTAGAATCCATAAGACTCTGAAATTCACAGACTAGCTAATCATTGGGTTTCTCCCAAACTGTAAACTGAAAATAAAACTATGAAGAGACGAAAAAGAAAATATGCTCATCCTGTTGAGATTATTGGCACATTCCTACCTACCCTACTTTGCTAATAGTTATTGCTTCAATTAGGTAATGAAAAAGTGCCAATGAAGCCAACCCAGCAGTTGATCCCATGATTGGGTTTCCTCATCATGCTTGATGAAAATCGAAACTGAAATATGTACTGGCAACTGGTGACATATTTGGTTGTTATAGAGAATACATGTTTGAAAACTCAAGCTAACATAAACCTCCATGTAATCTGCTATAGGATCAATTAAAGCATGATGCATGATATTCGTTCCTAGATCTTCTATGACTAGTAGCTCAGTTGCATCCTCAAAATCAAACCATGCATCTACAACTTCATCCTTATACTTGAAAACATAATCATCATCAATCTGCAAATCAACAGGTAGTACGATTTCCTCTTGCTTTGGAGAAGGAAGATTTTCCAAGAATTCTTTGAGATCTAGGAAATTGTAGGACTGAATTTGAGAATCCAAAAGTTCAATATCATTTTTGAAGTTTTCAACAACTAGCTCAAGAAAACAAATTTTACTTTTAGGGGAAAATTTGTTCGATTCCAAAATACGAAACACAGTTTTTAAAAAGTCTTCGTCAATGTGAAATTCTGCTAACTTACCCCTGAATTCTTCTATGGCTTCACAGGATATAGGATTTGCCACATACCCTGTCATCTTGAAGCATCATCAAGGCTTTGAAATCTGGATTCTTCAACAGTGAAGTCGCTTGTGAACTTTGAAGCTTGGGATCTTGAACAATGGAGTCACCAGGTGAATGGTACAACCTTCCTGTGTTTGGCTTCTGTTCACCATCAGAAGTCAAATCTGAACTTGATATATTTTCTGTAGAACTCGAAATCTTGAGTTCCCCAGTGGAGTCGCCAAAATGTTAACGCTCTGTAATTTTCCTAAGGCTGCAGAGGCAATCACAGAGGTAACCTCGAACCACTTGGAGTCTTGGATCTATCCCTCCAAGACTCAGAGAGGGATCTCTCTTTTCGATTTAACTTGGTTTGTATGGGATGGATGTTAGGCTAGCTCTGAAAGTATGGGGTTTTTGATTTTTATATGGTTAGTTTGGGACAGCAAGGAGGGCCATTGGGAAAATGGGGTCTGCGCTTAAATATGTGATTCAATATCAGCTCTGGACAACGTTCTTACATAGGGCAAGGTAGCGGAAATGTTGGATCGAATTAAGTTTTGATGGTGTCGATTTGAGGAAGAACTAGGGGAGGAAAAAGCCAAGCAAAGGAGCAACTAAGAATTCCTGAACTGATCTTTTTAGATGAATAACATAAAGATTATCAAAAGGACAGATGCAGAGTATTTGCCAATAAATTCTGCTCTATTACTATCTTCTGACAATAAGAATTGAAAACAAGTAGAAAGATGACAGAAAAAATACTTAGCAGAGAAAGAAATTCCACCAATACATCCACACAAGAATCCTGTAAAAAAGCATGCCCATTACTGATTGATCATTCAATGATTACAAAAAAAAAATTCTGGAATGGCCAAAGACCCTAGTCCAGCAAAGAGTATTACACCCTCACAGGTCGAACCCTGCTTACATCCTTTACATGTGCATAAATAAGAAAAATTGCCTCAGCCTTCCCAAGACTCGAGGTCTATCTCTGCTTTCTAAAAATAGAAAGCAGTTACAATCATCCCTGACACCTATAAATTATCTCGAAAATATCTCAGTTTACGGCCACATTAGATCCCTATGAGTCGAACTCCTATAGCTTACAAAAGTGGATATGTTCCTATCTTTTGGCTGATGTTTTAAATGTTGGGAGTTTGGGATCTTTACTTCATTCCAAAAATAGAAAACAATTAACAAATTAAAGCGACATCTGTAAATTGTCTCCGGATTGTTATAGCTAATGAAAACAAACTCTTTAAGATCTGGAACTGCTCTGTAACCGCTCTATATCCACTGATCTTCTGCCTCAAAATGATGAAAAACACCTCACCAAATGCTAAGCTATCACTTGAGAAATTTACTGCTAGTTATATTGGACGAATTTGAGTTTCCGTTTGTATTCTTCTCTTATCCTCGAGCTGTTAAAGATATCTAAGAAAAAGGGATAAGACTGATGTTGTTTCCATCTGTCATTTTGTTGGCCTCGGATTCTGGATCTGCCTCATTTGTTTTGGTGGAATTTGGGTCTTGACTGCCAACCGCATTTGAAAATATGCCTCAAAACAAGGATGCTCTGCCACATCAAGGACATCTGCATGTACCTCTTCCAGATTGTTATATGATCCATCATAATGAAGCTTGCCAATAGCTGCATATTTTACTTTCTCAATATCATATTTTACCTTAGCTAGTATATCATTAGCATTAGAAACTTCTTTGGCAACCTTGGACTGGGATTCTTTTGCCAACAAGCAGGGATCCTTCCAAATGACACTATGACACTTGTATAACAACTTTAAGTGTACCCTCCATGGTATTATATGAGTATAGAACTCGCAAACCAATACCCTGCAACAATAAAATTTGACAGTCATTTACGGATAAACATTGTTCATCCCCTTCAGCCATCCTACTTGATTTCATTCAGAAAAAAGATGTCAATGCCCATCCCCTTCCTCTTTCTTTGGTGCTTCTTTGATTTCAACTCCTCCAGTCTCCTCCTGCATGTATAAAGTCCATAATGTGAGGTTATCACGAAGCAGCTACATAATCAGAGTGCTATCCTTGTAAGCTTCTTCACCTAATGTATCAAGATCTGCAATTGCCTCATCAAATGCCTGCTTGGCAAGTGTACATGCATGATCTGGTGAGTTCAAAATTTCATAATAGAATACAGAAAAGTTAAGGGCCAGTCCCAATTTGATAGGGTGAGTTGGAGCCAACTCTGCAATTGCAATGTCCTGGGCTGCCTTGTATGCAAGCAACGTGCTTTCAACAGCTTCCTTCCTCTCAGCACCAGTTCTAAATTCTGCAAGATATCGATGGTAATCACCCTTCATCTTAAGATAGAATACCTTGGACTCACAAGATGTCGATGAAGGGATAAGATGTGTGCCCAGAAGGCGTAGAATTCCATCACAAATATTACTAAGCTCAGACTCCACCTTGCCTCTGTATTCTCTTATCATAGTAACATGTTCTTCATTTCCCCTGCTCTCTTCCTTTTGTTCAATGGAGGAAATTATCCTTCATGAAGCTCTGCGAGCTCCAATTACATTTTATAAGAAACTGAAAGCAAATTCCTTTCCTCAACAATAATTTCCTCCACATCTACTGTCTTGGCAACTTTCTCCATGTACTCTACCATCTCTTCATAACGCTCTGCCTGTTCAACAAGCTTGGCCATATACACACTTTCTTCACGAGAAGACTCCGTAGGTGACATTTTCCCTGAAAATAAAACCTAAACCGAACGATCAAATCCTCAGTAGCGTCAAGGAATGCAGAAATCAATGTTTCCAAAAGACAAAACCTCGCCAGCAAAGGCGCACCTTTTCCTGCTAGCTTCTCATCCCTCTGAAAGGGCTTGCAGCACATATAATCGACAAAGGGGCTTGGCACTTGACATGAATGTTGGACCCGTGGGCTCTTGGATGCTTTATTGGATTCATAACTGGGAGCTTTAATACCTGCCCTTCTTTATCACTTGAGTAACCCGATGCTTGTTTGACACCTCTGGATTTGATATCGGGTTTTTATTGTCCTGTTGCTTGGTGCCTTGCGTTGGGGCATTGGCTTGCATGTTTGTTGCGTGCTAACCCTTGACATGTTGTTGTGTGAGAGGTTGCGTGGAGCTGGAGTGTTGTATGTTGTTTGCTTTGGAAAATGACTTGTGTTGTTGTTGATGCAGATGCATGGCTCCAGATACAAAAAACAACTCTCGGTGTTGATCTTGGCCTTGGGCCAACATTTTTTTAATCAAAATTTTAAGAAAACCAAACCAAAAACCTGTGATAAGGCCGAGAACTAATTTAGACTTAAGAAAGGCCAAATTAGACTAATAAGTTCAAAGTTCCGGTTAAAAACAAAACCAAAAACTTAGCCATGTATCACTTTTTTCCACCCAAATCAACTATTCATAATTTCTTGCCCAAAATGCATCGGCATCTTAACATGCTTTGAAGATTGCATGCAAGGTTCTTGGCTTATGCTTGTTCAGAGTCGAGCGCTTTCTGCCGCCTTCACCATGTGTCATGAGCAAAGGCGCAATGCCTAAAAAAGGTAGATATTATTCAGAATACTGATTCCCTATTATATAGGGTTCTAACATAGGCTCCACCTGGGGAATATAGCTCCGAAGGAGGTGTCTAGAATCCATAGGACTCTAAAATTCACAGGCCAGCTAATCATTGGGCTGCCCCCAAACTGTAAACTGAAAATAAAACTATGAAGAGACGAAAAAGAAAAGATGCTCATCCTGTTGAGATTATTGGCACATTCCTAACTACCCTACTTTGCTAACAGTTATTGCTTCAATCAGGTAATGAAAAAGTGCCAATGAAGCCAACCCAGCAGTTGATCCCATGATTGGGTTTCCTCATCGTGCTTGATGAAAATCGAAACTGAAATATGTACTGGCAACTGGTGACATATTTGGTTGTTATAGAGAATACATGTTTGAAAACTCAAGCCAACATAAACCTCCATGTAATCTGCTATAGGATCAATTAAAGCATGATGCATGATATTCGTTCCTAGATCTTCTATGACTAGTAGATCAGTTGCATCCTCAAAATCAAACCATTCATCTAAACTTCAACCTTATACTTGAAAACATAATCATCATCAATCTGCAAATCGACAGGTAGTACGATTTCCTCTTGCTTTGGAGAAGGAAGATTTTCCAAGAATTCTTTGAGATCTAGGAAATTGTAGGACTGAATTTGAGAATCCAAAAGTTCAATATCATTTTCGAACTTTTCAACAACTAGCTCAAGAAAACAAATTTTACTTTTAGGGGAAAATTTGCTCGATTCCAAAATATGAAACACAGTTGTTAAAAAGTCTTCGTCAATGTGAAATTCTTCTAACTTACCCCTGAATTCTTTTGTGGCTTCACAAGATATAGGATTTGCCACATACCCTGTCATCTTGAAGCATCATCAAGGCTTTGAAATCTGGATTCTTCAGCAGTGAAGTCGCTTGTGAACTTTGAAGCTTGGGATCTTGAACAATGGAGTCGCTAGGTGAATGGTACAGCCTTCCTATGTTTGGCTTCTATTCACTGTCAGAAGTCAAATCTGAACTTGATATATTTTCTGCAGAACTCGAAAGCTCGAGTTCCCCAGTGGAGTCGCCAAAATTTTAGTCCTCTGTAATTTGCCTAAGGCTGCAGAGGCAATCATAGAGGTAACCTCGAACCACTTAGAGTCTTGGATCTATCCCTCCAAGACTCAGAGAGGGATCTCTGTTTTCGATTTAACTTGGTTTGTATGGGATGGATGTTAGGCTAGCTATGAAAGTATGGGGTTTTTGATTTTTATATGGTTAGTTTGGGACAGAAAGGAGGGCCATTGGGCAAATGGGGTCTGTGCTTAAATATGTGATTCACTCTCAGCTTTGGACAAAGTTCTTACACAGGGCAAGGTAGCGGAAATGTTGGATCGAATTAAGTTTTTATCTTGTCGATTTGAGGAAGAACTAGGGGAGGAAAAAGCCAAGCAAAGGAGAAACTAAGAATTCATGAACTGAGCTTTTTAGATGAATAACATAAAGATTATCAAAAGGACAGATGCAGATTATTTGCCAATAAATTCTACTCTGTTACTATCTTCTGACAATAAGAATTGAAAACAAGTGGAAAGATGACAGAAAAAATACTTAGCAGAGAAAGAAACGCCACCTATAAATCCGCACAAGAATCCTGTTAAAAAGCATGCCCATTATTGATTGATCATTCAATGATTACAGAAAAAGTTTTTTGGAATGGCCAAAGACCCTAGTCCAGCAAAGAGAATTACACCCTCACAGGTCGAACCCTGCTTACATCCTTTACATGTGAATAAATAAGAAAAAATGCCTCAACCTTCCCAAGACTCAAGGTTTATCTCTGCCTTCTAAAAATAGAAAGCAGTTACAATCATCCCTGACACCTGTAAATTATCTCGAAAATATCTCAGTTTACGACCACATTAGATCCCTATGAGTTGAACTCCTCTAGCCTACAAAAGTGGATCTGTTCCTATCTTTTGGCTGATGTTTTAAATGTTGGGAGTTTGGGATCTTTACTTCATTCCAAAAATAGAAAACAATTAACAAATTAAAGAGACATCTGTAAATTGTCTCCGGATTGTTATAGCTAATGAAAACAAACTCCTTAAGATCTGGAACTACTCTGTAACCGCTCTGTATCCACTGATCTTCTGCCTCAAAATGCTGAAAAACACCTCACCAAATGCTATGCTGCCACTTGAGAAATTTACTGCTAGTTATATTGGATGAATTTGAGTTTTCGTTTGTATTCTTCTCTTATCCTCGAGCTGTTAAAGATATCTAAGAACAAGGGATAAGATTGATTATGTTTCCACTTGTCATTTTGCTGGCCTCGGATTCTGGATCTGCCTCATTTGTTTTGGTGGAATTTGGGTCTTGACTGCCAGCTGCATTTGAAAAGATGCCTCAAAACAAGGATGCTCTGCCACATCAAGGACATCTGCATGTACCTCTTCTAGATTGTTATATGATCCATCATAACGAAGCTTGCCAATAGCTGCATGTTTTACTTTCTCAATCTCAGATTTTACCTTAGCTAGTATATCATTAGCATTAGAAACTACTTTGGAAACCTTGGACTGGGATTCTTTTGCCAACAAGCAGGGATCCTTCCAAATGACACTATGACACTTGTATAACAACTTTAAGTGTACCCTCCATGATATTATAGGAGTACAGAACTCACAAACCAATACCCTGCAACAATAAAATTTGACAGTCATTTACGGATAAACATTGATGTTCATCCCCTTCAGCCATCCTACTTGATTTCATTCAGAAAAAAGATGTCAATGCCCATCCCCTTCCTCTTTCTTCGGCGCTTCTTTGATTTCATATCCTCCAGTCTCCTCCTGCATGTCTGAAGTCCATAATGTGAGGTTATCACGAAGCAATTGCATAATCAGAGTGCTATCCTTGTAAAATTCTTCACCTAGTGTATCAAGCTCTGCAATTGCCTCATCAAATGCCTGCTTGGCAAGCGTACATGCACGATCTGGTGAGTTCAATATTTCATAATAGAATACAGAAAAGTTAAGGGCCAGTCCCAATCTGATAGGGTGAGTTGGAGCCAACTCTGCAATTGCAATGTCCTGGGTTGCCTTGTATGCAAGCAATGTTCTTTCAGCAGCTTCCTTCCTCTCAACACCAGTTCTAAATTCTGCAAGATATCGATGGTAATCACCCTTCATCTTAAGATAGAATATCTTGGACTCAACAGATGTTGATGAAGGGATAAGATATGTGTCCAGAAGGTGTAGAATGCCATCACAAATATTACTAAGCTTAGACTCCACCTTGCCTCTGTATTCTCTTATCATAGTAACATGTTCTTCATTTCCCCTACTCTCTTCCTTTTATTCAATGGAGGAAATTATCCTTCATGAATCCCTGCGAGCTCCAATTACATTTTATAAGAAACTGACAACAGATTCCTTTCCTCAACAGTAAGTTCCTCCACATCTACTGTCTTGGAAACTTTCTCCATGTACTCTACCATCTCTTCATAGTGCTCTGCCTGTTCAGCAAGCTTGGCCATATACACACTTTCTTCACGAGAAGACTCCAAAGGTGACATTTTCCCTGAAAATAAAACCTAAACCGAACGATCAAAATCCTCAACAGCATCAAGGAACGCAGAGATCCATGTTTCCAAAAGACAAAACATCGGCAGCAAAGGCACACCTTTTCCTGCTAGCTTCTCATCCCTCTGAAAGGGCCTGCAGCACATACAATCGACAAAGGGGGCTTGGCGTTTGACATGAATGTTGGACCTGTGGGCTCTTGGATGCTTTATTGTATTCATAACTGGGAGCTTTAATACCTGCCCTTCTTTACCACTTGAGTAACCCAATGCTTGTTTGACACCTCTGGATTTGATCTCGGGTTTTTATTTTCCTGTTGCTTGGCGCCTTTCGTTTGGGCATTGGCTTGCATGTTTGTTTCGTGCTAACCCCTAACATGTTGTTGTGTGACAGGTTGTGTGGAGCTGGAGCATTGTATGTTGTTCTCTTTGGAAAATGACTTGTGTTGTTGTTGATGCAGATGCGTGGCTCTAGATACAAAAAACAACTCTCGGTGTTGAGCTTGGCCTTGGGCCAACATTTTTTTAATCAAAATTTTAATAAAACCAAACCAAAAACCTGTGATAAGGCCGAGAACTAATTTAGACTTAAAAAAGGCCAAATTAGACTAATAAGTTCAAAGTTCAGGTTAAAAACAAAACCAAAAACTTAGCCATGTATCACTTTTTGCCACCCAAACCAACTATTCATAATTTCTTGCCCAAAATGCTTCGGCATCTTAACATGCTTTGAAGTTCGCATGCAAGGTTCTTGGCTTATGTTTGTTCAGAGTCGAGCGCTTTCTGCCACCTTCACCATGTGTCATGAGCAAAGGCGCAATGCCTAAAAAATATAGATATTATTCAGAATACTGATTCCCTATTATATAGGGTTCTAACAATATCTAAGTGTAAAAATTTCTTAGAAGTTCAAAGGCTGCAAGGAGGGTGCTAGAGGTCTATAAAACTCGAAGGAACAAAGCTCGAAAGAGATAGAGATAACAAGTGTTCAACATGAGGGACTTAGAAACTTTCTAAGTCAAAATTTTTAAAGTGTTAGAGGAGCACACAGGAGGGCACCGGAGATCCTATTTATCTCTTGCAGTCAAGATCAAGAAGGATAACATTTAAAATCTTTAAGGAGGAGAGGATTCATTATTTTAATAAGTTGAATGGTTGGGGTCTGTTTCGAAGGATCCAGGTTCTTTGTAACCCTTAGATTTGGAGAAGTCGAGTAGGGTTTAACCCTGTAAGTCATTAAGACTTCAAGAGTTCGAAGAAGTCATGGATAAAGTTTAAAGGAGGAGTTATCGAGGAGTGGGAATCAACGACTGAAATCCATTTGGGAGTTTGTAGGAGAGAGGATAGTTGTTGGATCAGGAGGAGTTGCAAGAGGTTTAATAGGCAAAGTCCTTTGGACTTCATGCATTCAGAGTATTTGACGTGTGGAGAAGTCAGGACCCTCGAAGTACCGAAGGCCGGAGTGAATTGTGGTCATCCAAAACCCGAGGACACGTGTTAACATATCATGTACTTCAGTGTATTAGCACTTCAGAATAAGTTATGAGTGGAGGAACCCTCGAAGTCCCGAAGATCCTGAGTTCATTTGGGCCATCCATCAGAAAGGACACGCGTCCAGAGATTAGAAGGTCTAGAGGATAGTCACTCCAAGAGATTAGAAGGAAGTGGACTTGATCTAGACCGTTGATCATCGGGAGGACATGTGGTAGGAAGAGTAGTGTTGTTTTGACTCTCAAAGGCTGGATTCAATCCCATCCATCCGTTGGAGAGGATTCATGGCACAATATCCTGCAGTTCGGTGACTTTGCACTTCAACGAAATCAAATTGTCATGCAAAAGGGGAGAAAATTCGTCGAAGTCCCGAAGGCATCCTAGCTGTCGATCTAGGAGGGGACATGTGAAGGAAGGATAATATTTTGGTGTTTCAACATTGAGAGATACAAGGAGTTGTGTCGTTTGATAACCAAAGGAAATTGCCGAAGCCCGAAGGGAATTGATCTAGACCATCCATCGGTCGAAGCATTGTGGACTGCCGATCAAAGACTCAATGAAATTACCTTTTCGATGATCTGAGAGAGTTGTGGAAAATGGATTTGTAAATAAATCGCTGAAGCCTGAAGATGAAAACTGAGCTATCAATCTCGATGATCATTGTGGACCATTGATCTAGCCACTTAGTGTTTGACAGTTTGTGAAATTTGTGTTGGGAGATAAGAGGATAAAAAGGTATTGAAGTCCAGAAACTTTCGGGGATTGAAGTTTGGCCCATAATTTTGACCCTAGATCTCTGGGGAGGCTTTGTAAGCACCCTGAGACTCCTGAAACGAAAAATTTACATTTGGGAATAGGTTTTTAAGGACCCGTGCATTGAGATTTTTGGCTTTGAGGGAGACTGTGAGCTAGTTTCATCTCCCGACTAGAACGATCCTATACCGGGAGGTCGCACAAATCTTTTGAGAGGGTGGGGTCTGAATCAAGTGGTATCAAAGCCATAATTAAGCTCCGTGTGAATAAAATTTAGAACCATGCCACCAAGAAGACGCAGGGATAGACCTGTGGCAAATCCAACCATGGAAGAAGAGATGAGGAAACTTCGTGCAAGATTGGATGCCATGGAGACAAAACAAAGAAGAGAACTTGATGCTTGTGACATCAGTGAAGCTGAGAGTGAATAAATGGAAGCTGAAGAATATGCAGGAGAAGATGCTGTAGAGGAACGCTTGTTGAGAGATATTGCAAAAATGGGATCCAAAGCAAAAATGGAAATCCCAATGTATGAAGGAAAATTGGATGTTGAGGAGTTGTTGGATTAGATAAGAGACTTAGACAAGTACTTCTATTATGAAGAGATCAAATATGAAAAGAAGGTGAAGCATGTTGTTACTAGACTAAAGGGACATGCAACACTATGGTGGGATGAATTGCAAGCCGACATAAGAAACAAAAGTAAGAAAAAGATAAAAAATTGGGACAGGATGGTAGCTAAATTGAAATCTAAGTTCATACCCAAAGAATATCAGATCAATCTTTTCAAGAGATTGTAGAACTTGAGACAAAAGGGCTTGTCACTGAAGGAATACACTGAGTAGTTTTACAGATTGAACATCAGAGAAGGACATTGTGAGAGCGATGAGGAAAAGGTTTCCAGGTATATTAATGTCCCAAGATATGAAATCCAAGAGGAAATTAGTATGATGAAAATGAGAACAGTGGAAGATGCTTATCAGTCAACACTGAAAGTAGAGGATAATTTGGCCAAGAAACAAATCCAGTGAAATAGAGGAAAAAGTCCAAGCAGAGGCAAGGGAATTATCTGAGAGAGGTTCGAGAAACCCAAACCTGAAGTAGGAAAGTATCACAGTCATACAGAAAGATGAGGAAGTTCCAGAGGTAGATAACATTGTTGGCCCTTGGTTATGGAAAGAAGCGAAGATCAAGGAAGAAAAGGTAAAACGAGAACTACGCGGGAAACACAGTGACTGTCACTGGGTCAAATTAAGAAAAAGAGCAGAAAAGATGGAGCGAAGTACGGAAAAGAAAGCCATTGAATGAGGAGATCAGGGATGATAGATCAGTAAGAGAATAGAATTGTGGATAACTCAGCAAGTAGAGAAAGCCACCATTGGATGCTTTGGAGCACCGCGTGACGAGGAAGGAAAGACAGGCTGGTGAAGCTCAAAAAACGTGGGTCAAGTTGAGCTAGGGTTTTAGACACATAGGGTTTTGGGTAATTAGGGTTTTGACACCTAGGTCTCGGCCTAAGGCTGTCGGTGAGGGATTATAATGTATAAATAGAGGTTGAGAGGACCCATGTCGAGTCAGTAGTAGCATTGGGTATTGCTATTAATTGTGGTTGATTGAGAGATTATTGTACCGTGAGAGAGAGAAGTGCTGAGAGTGAGAGCCTTCTAGTATTGTAAGATCTTCAGCTGGGTGTGAAGATAAGATCCTGCAGCTGGGTGCACAGAAAGGGGTGAGAAGAAGAGAGAGGATCTGCTAGCCAGAGCGTAGATCAGAACTGTAAGCTTTATCTTAATATATCATAAGCATGGTTCTATGTACGTATCCCTAGAGAGAGGGTGAACCATGTACATTTTGTGTTGTATGTGTGATTGATGCCTAGATTCTTGTCATTTCTATGCTGTCATTTGCATTATTGTGTTAGATAAGATCTATAGCTACGCAGAGTAGATCTAGTTGATAAGTGACACATGAATGCTACATTATTGTTGTATTAGTTCCACTTGATATTCCCTTGGTTGTAGACATCTCTATCCTGCAACCCCCCTCTTAGCTGCTTCGGGTGAGACTACATCTTCTTCGCAGGTGTTGCCAAAAGGGCTAGTAGCTAGGGCTTGTTGGTGCACTCTTGGAGTGAACCACGGGTTTGCCCCTGTGCCAACAAATGGTTTCATTGCCATGAACATAATCTTTTTAAGGGAATGTCAAGGTGTTTCCCATCAAAGACCAAGATTTAAAAGTGGATAGAGGATCAAGAGAGGGACTTCGCTGAATCCCAGAACAAGAACCCTAAATTGAGTACTGAAGATTGGCTACAAAGATACATCTTCACCGACATTTATGAGATCTTCTTTGGGGGAATCCACTAAGAGTTGTTTGAATGGTTGGCTAGGTTAGCTGATACCCAGTTCGAGATTAGATCTAGACCTCCTATGGTTTGGACGCTGACACTAATCTAGAAGGGCAAGAGAGTTGACAACACTATATCCAGAGAAGTAGATAATTGGTTTGATAGTACCATTGGAGGGTATATCACCGAGTTTGTTGTTGACAAAACAAAATCGTATAGCCAAGCTGAGAAATACTTTTTCAAAGGACCCAGAGAAAAATTTTTGCACTTTCTGAAGCGGAGAATCAAGATGCTCTTGCATGAAAACCACATCTTGAAGATACAGTAGATTGGTCGGACCTGAAAAGGCTAATGTTCAAGATCTCGGACAACGATAGCGACACAAAAGCAGGACATACGTGTAGTGGGAAAGTATTCAGAGGGGTTCACCTTGAGAACTTGTTTAAGAAAAACTATAGAGAAGAGGGTTTCTACAGTGTAGAAGAGGTAGATATAACCGACGAAGAACATTCAGAGCCCACCAGAACAGAAGAAGGGGAAGTTGAAGAACTTCGCCAAAGCTAGTCAGAAACCTCAAGAACTGCGCGGACTGCTGAAGTAAGTAACATTAATCCTCTTATTGTCTCAACAGTACCTAGTAGTCAGAATAGTCAGAACCACCAGAGTCCTCAGAGCACTGTTACTGGTAGCCTAACATCTACTCAGATAAGAAGCCTAGTCAACACTATGGTAGATGAAATGAGGCTCTCTATCTTTAGAGGAGATGGATCTGAAGATCCATATCAGCATTGGTTTTTGTGTGAAGCCGTATGGAATATTAAAAGTATCACCGACTAAGCCATCAAGAGAACCCAGTTCAACACTACGCTAAGGGATCGTGCACTGAGCTAGTACATGAAACCTGTCCAAGAACTGGCACAGCCTAAGCCACTGAACGAGATCAAGAATGCGTTGATTGTAGAGTTTAAGAAACCTAAGTCAGAGTCACAATGTATTACAGAGTTAAAAGAGATCAAACAAAAGGTAACAAAACCTGTTTGGGAGTATGACCAGTGATTCAAGACCCTAATAGGCCAATTAACTTTTCAAATCCCCGATGAAAAGAACAAAGAATGGTTCATTGTTGCACTGTTACCACACATCAGAGTCCCTCTGATGCAATGAAATATTGCATCGTAGGAAGAAGCTTTGGAAATCACCATGAAGCTTGAATCAACACCTATGGGAGAATCGAGCTCAGGCATGAGCCAAATCTTGAGTCAGCTAACCAGTTTGTCTTTACAGGTCGAGGATATGAAGAAAGATAAGGGAATAGACAAGAGGGAAGATGTATGGTGTGTGAGATGAAGATCAGAAGGTCATGATAAGGAACACTGTCCCTTATTTCATGAGTATTTGGCCTCAGGAGCACCGAGCCCCTTCAAGCAAGTTAACCTACCCTGGTGTGATGTGTGCAGAAATAGGTATCACCCAGGTGAGTGCTATTACATGCAGAAGTATGTTTAGACACCCACAAACTTGTATTGCACATTCTATAAATCAGTGGGGCACGATGATCGAGATTGTAGATCTTACGATCTCTTGCATGAGAGGTCGAGAGACATATACAAGATTCAAGGCGAAGTACAACAAGAAGGAAACACTCCGCAGTACAAATCTCTAGGGAGAGGAAAATTCACTCCTCACGGTGGATACAGAGGACGAGGAGGAGGTATGGGATGAGGCTGAGGAAAAATAATCTGTTATAACTGTGTGAAACCATG
Source organism: Picea mariana (assembly GCA_032191745.1). Taxonomy (NCBI): domain Eukaryota; kingdom Viridiplantae; phylum Streptophyta; class Pinopsida; order Pinales; family Pinaceae; genus Picea; species Picea mariana. Next base: position 99,833 of record JASDQU010310372.1, read on the forward strand.
ACACTTAGCAAGGGATTTTCAGAATCCTTGCACAACCTGCAGTTATTGTAACTCTTTCGATCATGTCATAGAAGAATGCCCAGTGCTACTGGCTAAGATTAAGGAAAGACGAAGACCCCACTAGAACCCACAAGTACAACTGATATATGCTGAAACTCGCAGAACCGAACCTAGAGTCAATGTCATTACTCAAGGAGGCGCTGCTACAGGAGAGGATAGAACAACCCAAAGAAAGATCGCAGAAGAGTCAGGTATCAGGAAAGCTAAGGAGAAGACTCACAATTTTGATGCCAAGAAAGAAATACGAATCTTTGAGGAAGCAAGACATGAGTTCAAGAGGAACCAAGGATCCTCATCTAGAACGCAACTAGAAGTAAAAGAGTACAAAATGCCTCAGGCATTTGATCAATCGACTGCGCATAAAGAAGGAAAAGAGGTAAGTATGATCATCGACTTTTTGTACACTTGTCTTAAATTAATTCAGGATGAGAAAGTTATACAAGAGTTACAGAACCTAATCAGGCAGTATGATCTAGGAAAGGTAGACCCATTGCTAAACAGGGCAGTACACCAGATTGGTAAGAAAAGAAGAACAAACAAAGAATTACATTTGAATTCTCAAATAGGAGAGTATGATATAGACTATGTGGTCCTCAACTTAGGGTCG